>PVJH01033630.1:0-21410 GCA_004026705.1 Nesogale talazaci | reverse complement strand
ATAATCACAGTCTACCAGCAGGTTGCTTTTCCAGCAGGAGGGTTTGGAATTATTTTCTGGAGTTTGCAATATAGAACTTAAATTAAGCCTCAGAAGTCAGGGGCCCCTCACAGCATCCCTAATGTGGTGCTAAATTCTCAGCAGCACAGCCTCCATATTAAAGCCTTCGCTGGCAATTAGGTTCATTAACTATCACAATACCTTATTTATTACTCGTCCTGCCATATGGTTTCCCAGCTAAGGAATGGCGCCCGTTCTCCTACAGACCATTTGGCATCATAAAAATGTTAACAAATAATAAGATGGGTCTCGGGGGCACCCGGCCTTGCTGGGTTCCCGGACTAAGCGGCGGGAGAGAATATGAAAACATTTTTCTTTTCTGGCGAAATAAAAAATTCCTCAAGACAGAAGTATTCAAAGAATATGGCACTTGCATGGCATAAACAGGAGTTTTATTTACCCTCGTAATGGCTGTGTCAATATTTGCGCTAGTGGGGTCTTTTGCTCCTCATCTGCCCCGCTTTCTTTTCGGGCTGCTTTCACCCCAACTTCTTCACTTCTGTGGCAGGAGGCCAGTGGCAGCTGTACCACCCTGAACCACAGGCCTAGGGCTTAGCTACCCGTGCTGCATTCAGGATTCTCCCAGGATTCACCTGTTCTTCAATCCACAGTGGTGGTTTGGCCTCCAGCCCCAGCCGACGCGGACTTGTGAAGAGGTGCCGTGCAGGGCCACTGAGATGTTCTGAGGCCTACACTGGGCCAAGTCCACCTGCCATGGGAGGATGTGAGGCAGGACCCTCCGAGGGCTGGTGTGAAAAAGTCACCCCACAAGGACAAAACATCCTCTTAATCCATATCCCAGATCAAAGGGCAAGCCATAGGCTTTGGGGCTACAAGAAGACATGGAATCGAGGACAAACCTGCCCTAACAGCCTCCTCCAGGGACCAGAGAAACCCAGCCCACTACCATTGAGTTGCTTCTGGCTCATAGCGGCCCTGGGGGGCAGACTCGGACTGCCCCATGCGGGTGGCTGAGGCTGTAAATCGTTGCCGGGAGAGACAGCCGTGTCTTTAGTCTGCGCAGCAGCTGGTAGACAGGAACATTGACCTCGAGGTTAGCCGCCTCCTGCGTCACCCATCGCCAGGGTACCTCCCACCTGGGACAGGCTCGCTGATAGGAAGGGCTTTCTTGGGCAGTTTCCAAGGCCGAATCCAGAAAGCACACTGCGATTTTCCACCTCCCAAATGATGCCACCGTTCTGGATAAAGACTCTCCTGGGGAGACCATAGACGGCAGTGGGTAAAATCACACCAAGCCCCGGAGCAAGACTCCCTAGGTTTGGCTCTCAGTGTTGCCAGCCTGCGAGCTCTGTGGACTCTGTGTGGCTCAGTGTCCTCATCTGTAAAATGGGATATGAGTGAGACCTACCTCTAAGGACTAAGCAGGCTGATCTCTTTAAGGGTCAATGCCGGGGGCTGGTGCATAGCAAGTGCTACTAGAAGACTTCACAGTGCTCATGGGAGGAACGAAAAAAGGAATGAAAAGAGGTATTTTTTTCCCCAAAGAACCATTGGGATGTCCTTCATATAAATCAACGTGGCTAGGCCATGATTCATAGTATGCTGTGGTCCTGAGGATCAGGGGGTCTTGACACACAACCTTATAAGAGGGTGTGACCCAAGCTCCGCCCACACACACCCCACCCTCCCAGCGCAAGTCATGTGCTTGCTGGAGTCACACTTTTTACCTTCGCTGACCCTGCAGGACAGGATAGACGGTAACTCTTGATGGGAGTAGAAAGCCTCGTCTTTCTCTCCAGGAGCAGCTGGTGGTTTGGAACTGTCGACCTTGCAGCTTGCAGCCCAACACGTCACCACTGTGCCACCAGAGCGCATCCTTTTTAAAGATCCTTTTACTGATCTTATAGCAATCCACACATCAAGGGTATCAAGTCCATTTGCACATACATTGCCACCATCATTTTCTAAACACTGGGTATCAGCTCCTTTTTTTAAAAAAAAATGTCATTTTACTGGGGGCTCCTACCACTCATCACAATCCATCCATCCAGCCATTGTGTCAAGCACATATGTACACTCGTTGCCATCAACATTCTCAAAACATTTTTCTTTTTACTTGAGTCCTTGGTATCAGCTCATTTCCCCCCTTCCTCAGGAACCCTTGATAACTTATAAATTGCTGTTATTTTGTCATATCTTACATGGTCTGACATCTCCCTTCACCGGCTTTTCTGTTGTCTGTACCCTAGGGAGAAGGTTATATGCAGATCCTTGTGATCATTTCCCCCTTTCTATCATACTTTCCCTCCACCCTCCTGGTATGGCCACTATCAATACTGGTCCTGAAGGGTTCACCTGTCCCGTGTTTCCAGTTCCTGTCTGTACAAGTATATACCTTCTGATCTAAACTGTATTTATAAGGTAGAATTGGGATCATGAGGGTGGTGGGGAGGAAGCATTGAAGAACTAGAGGAAAGTTGCATGTTTCATCGCTGCTACACTGCAGCTTGATTTACTCATCTCCTCCCCCACAATCCTTCTGTAAGGGGATGTCCAGTTTTCTACAGATGGGCTTTGGTGCCCCACTCTAAACCCCCCCCCCATTCACGATGATAAGATTTTTTTGTTCTTTGATGCCTGATACCTGATCTCGACACTTCATGATTATATAAGCTGATGTGCTTCTTCCATGTGGCCCTTGTTGCTTCTCAGATAGATAGCTGCTTGTTTATCTTCAAGCCTTTAAGAACCCAGACGCTATCTTGTGATAGCTGGGCACCATCAGCTTTCTTCACCACATTTGCTTGTGCACCATTTGTCTTCAGCGATCATGTTGGGAAGGTGAGCATCATGGAATGCCAGGTTAATAGAACAATAGCACTGAGGGAGTACTTGATTGGTCGACTCCCTTTCCCCCCCCCTCACACCCTCGTGAACCCTTTACAAATTATAAATTATTATTATGTCCTTATCTTACATAGTCTGCTGTCTTCCCTCACTTATGCTTCTGTTATCACCCCTTGGGAGGAGGGTACCTCCCCACCCTCCTGGTATTGCTACTCCTATTTCTGTCCCTGAGGGGTTTATCGGACCTGGATTCCATGTGTTCTGAACTCTTATCTGTATCAGTGTACCTGCTCTCGTTAAGCTGAAACTGAAGGGCAAGGCTGGAGTCATGAGAGTGAGGAGGTGAGGAAGCCTCAAAGAATCAGGGGGATGCTGTTGTGTGTTTCATGGGTGCTATACTGCACCCTGGTGGGCGCACCCCTTTCTTGTGACCCTTCTGTGAGAGGATGTCCTGTTGTCTAGAGATGGGTTTATGTCAGATCTCTGCTCTGACTCTTCTCCTTCTCAACAATATGTCTTTTTGTTGAGGGTCTTCTGATGCATGTTGTTACTTGATTCCACTGACACCACATGATCACACAGGCTGATGTGCTTTTTCCATGGGAGCTTGTTGCTTCTCTGCTAGATGGCCGCTTGTCTAACTTTGAGCCTTTAAGAACCCAGATGCTTTATCTTCTAAAAGCTGGGCACCATCAGTTTTCTTCACCACATTTGCTTATGCACCCATCTTGTCTTCAGAGGTCGTGTCTGGAAGGCGAGCATTCCAGAATGCTAGGTTGCTTGAATGAAGTGTTCTTGGTGGTGAGAGAGGAATTGAGTGGAGGCAAGGTTCCTTCTTTCCAGCTTACAAATGATAACTGGTGAGAGAATTGGAGAGGAGATTGATTCGGGATGATTGCCAAGAAGAGTCAAGCCCAACGTGCTTTCTTTGGACCTGAGGCCCCTTTGCTGAGAACCTCCTAGACCCAGGGGAGGACTGATGCCAAGCCACAAGTTCTCCAGGAAGCAATGATCCCACAGATCCTGGAGGAAACAAGGGCCTTCCTTCAGAGCCAGCACCTTGAGTTTGGATTCCTAGCCTCCTGAACTGAGAGGAAAAAAAAATGTGTGAAAGAATTTGTGTTTCGGTCACCACAGCCTGAGATAACAGATAAAAGGCAATGCACAGAAAGGGTCTGGCCCGGTTGCTGGCATTAGTGGTGAGGGTGAGAGGCTTTGAGACAGACTCACTGCAGTCTGGGAGCACCAAGGGAAATGTCCCTCCTGCCCAGTCTGCCGGGACCCGGTCAGGAGAAAGAAACGGGGTCAGCGGGGCAACAGCAGTGGCCGTGTTTTAGCACTACTCTGAAGAGGCCTGGTCACAATCCACCTGCCTCCTCAGCGGATCCATCAGGAATGTACGTCTCTGTGCACGCAGCTTCTCTCCTGCTAGTTGTCTCATGCCGACTGTTCACGGCACAGGGGATTACATGTTGGGCTGCGAACCACAAGACAAGTGCTTCAAATCCGCCAGCTGCTCCTACGTAGAAAGGGGAGGCTTTCTCCTCCTGCAGAGATGGGCAGCCTCGGACACCCCAGGAAGCAGTTCTGCTCTCCCCTCGAGAGCCTCCGGGAGTCTGGAGCTGCTTGATGACCAGGGTGGGGTGGCAGGAATCACAGCTGTTTCCTTTGGTTCTTCATTGGGAAAATCTCCTCAGGATGCAAGATCTGCAGTCATGCTATGATTCTATGCAAAGACACGCACGTGTGTGTGTGTGTGTGTGTGTGTGTGTGTGTGTGCTGGGGGAGCTTCAAAGAAAAAATCCATAGGAAAATCACTTCATCTTTCCATGCCATTTTTCATGAATTCTTGGCGGTGGCGGCGGCGGCGTTTGAAATGGCCTTTTATGTCACAAAGAAGTCTGCCCTTTCCTCTCTGTGGAGCCACTCAGACCAGGCTCTAGGGCTGATGTCTAAGGAGGGTGTCTCAGGCTGTGACCTTTTTCTCTCTCTCCCTCTCTCTCTCTCCTCTTTTTAAGACTTTATTGTGATGGATTGTTTCCATGCATTTTTGCATGAGGGATGTATGTTTCTGTGTGTGTGCATTTAGTGTGTGCGTGCCACCTGCAAAATAGTAACAAGTATTAGGGCTCCTATGTGAAGAAGGGAGTGACATGTTCCTTTAGGGCAGGTGATCGCTGTCCAGAGCTCAGGTTCTGGGTCCACCACTCAGCATGTGCCTTTGTGCAAGTTTCCCCCATACTTCGTGCCTCGTTTTCCCATTTGTAAATGGGGACAGTAAAAGGGTCCACCTCAGAGCATGGCTGTGATAATTAAATTAAACAATCTGAGTTAAAAGCTTAAGACATCGTCCTATGGTGAGTACTCATGAAATGCTAGCTATTACTATAACCATTACCATAATCATTAGTAAATATGACTATAATCATTGCATCTGCTCATTTTCCACGAGCCAGGACCTGGGGCATATTCTTTCTATTATCTTTTAATTCCATTTCTTTTTTCCATGAAGTTTTTGAAGTTTCCTCGTACAATCATTTCCTATATATTATCTCATTTAGTCTGTGATGGGGTCGTAATGTAGATAACGATATTGTCTTGTCTGTTTTATAGATGGAGGGACTAAGGTTCAGGGAGGGGGTGAGTTAATTAATGGCAGCACAGGCATTCGAGCCCCAAACCTTAAAAGCCAAGCCTGCTTTGCATCTAATGCAGAATATTGCCCATCATCCTCGGAAGGAGGGATGTTGGGAATTGTGAGAAGCGAGGTCTTGGTCAACTTGGTTGGTCCAGAACTCTCAGCTGCTTGGCAATTGAAGCCTGGTCATCTATCCTGCTGTCACGTAATCTAGCATAGTAAACTCCATGACGGGGACTGTGTGAGCAGCCACGCAGCTGTAAGAGGATTAGACTGGAATGCAAACCCATTGCTCTGGTCGCAGTCCAGATGCAACAGAAAGTGTCCTTGGCAGTGTGCCCTGGTGCCTAGTAAAATGGGTGCAGGGGGCGGGGGGACACTTGCTTGCTTGTTTTTGTTTTGTTTTGTTTTGTTTTGCTGGGCCTGGGTCCTGCATCTGCTTTGTTGACT
Organism: Nesogale talazaci; assembly: GCA_004026705.1. Lineage (NCBI taxonomy): Eukaryota > Metazoa > Chordata > Mammalia > Afrosoricida > Tenrecidae > Nesogale > Nesogale talazaci. Next base: position 15,454 of record PVJH01033630.1, on the reverse strand, counting down.
TCTGGGTTTGGGGGACATGAGGTCAATGGTCTTCCATATTTCCTGCCGATGCTTGGAGCCGTCTGACCCACTGGTGCTGGATTCACCCGCCTCTGCCGCTCTCGTGCAGGGTTCCTGCCCATCCTGGTTTCATCAGTCCCAAAGCTTTGTGAGCCAAGAAAGCCTCCCGCTGGTCATCTGACCCACAGACTGGAAACCAGACCAGACCTCTGCTACATCGGCGTGAGCCACTGTCGTGAAATACATTTCTCTCCCTCTTTCTCATAATTGTTTTGCTTCCCTCGAGAGCCCCGTCTACCATCGGCCTGCAGGATTCCGTCCCCAGGGGGCCCTTGAGGGCTGAGAGACCACAGTAGCCTCTGCAGTCTGGAGAAATACTCTACTCACCCTGGCAGCCTCTGTTGGCTCCCTCTGCTGTCTGGGCAGGGGAGGGTCAAGCAGTCAGACCTGGAATAGATTTCACCAGGACTTTGCCCTCTAGCCCAGTCCAGGGGAGGAAGGGCAGCTGGGGGTGAGTAAAGCAATCTGGAGGGGCTTTAACAAAAGGAAAAAAAAAAAAGAATGGGAGTCGAGGATCGAGAGATTGTTTCCAGAGACATTCGACATAGACCAGAGAGAAGTGGGTAATTTTAACTCAGTTCAGTTGGTGAAAATTAATCTCATCGTGTTGGTGCTAGCTATTCTCCCCGGTACCCCGTTTCAAGGGCCTGATGGAGCGAGTGTTGAGACCCAAGACGATGTCCCAGCCATGCAGGGCTCCTGGGTCATCAGTGCCCTAGCTGCACTTAGGGTTTCTATGATTGTGTTGCCAGACCCAGCCATTTTGCCTCCTCAGGGAGTACTGAGGCGGGATTCCCAAGAGCAGAGTTCAAACTCTGGGAAGTGGGTGATGGAGGCTAGAACCCCTTTTCTCTGACTCGTAAGAACCTTTGCTTTTTCACCTATGTCAAAACATGAGTGCCAGCCAAGCTCACCCAGTCACCCACTCTGGTAAAAGGATGCATACGCATGTCCAGGCAGCACCACCTCACCCTGTCCAGCAGGCACAGAACTCCACCCAGGGGCACGCCCTCAGACTGACAGACTCCAGCAAATTCTCTCCCATCCCCACACCTCTCAATCTCACCGTCGCAGCCTCGATTGTGGCTCACAGTGGCCCATAGGACGTCCGGGCACTGCTCCCTGGATTCCCCAAGGCTGCGCTCTTCGTGGGAGCGGGCAGTCTCCTTTTGCTGCTGTGGAGCCGCGGGCGGGCTTGAACTGTTAGGTCTTTGGAGTGGTTGACCTCGGATCTTGCTTCGCAACGCTGAAAGAATTCCCGTTGCCGAAACACTTTTGTAAATCCGAGTGACTTTCATGAAGCAAAGGGAAGTGTCAGGTCGCACGGTCTCAGACAGCTCACTAGGCAGGAGTGTGCAAGATGGCATGGCAGGGCCGTGAGGAAGCTTGTGGCTGAAAATGGCCCTTTCGTGGGAAGACACGTGGCAGGTAAAGGCGGAGCCAGGACGTGGAACCTGCATGAGAGGCAGGAAATCCCAAGAGCGCGGGTGGGCACGCAGGTGTGAGCGTCGCCCACCCGCAGACGGAATCTCACCCCGGCTTGCAGAACGCACCTGAACAGGCCCGCCCTGCTCTCTGCCTGTTATTTCTCCCCGCCTTTCCCCACCGCCCGGGGAGGCGGGGTTGTGGGATATTGGCTGATCTTATTGGCTGCGCTCAGGTACACCTGTGTGATGTCATGTGACCGGTGCCTAGTCTGTGCGCCTTGGTGGGCCGCCCGTGCCACCCCGGCCTAGGTGACTTGGGACTGAGCATGCTCCGTCCTGGATTTCCCCACAGATGTCTAGTTAGAGTGCCTGCTTTCTTTCCAACCCCTTTGTGGTGGCCTGGGCAGCTCAGTTTGGTTTAGCGCTGGCATTTGGTGGAGACAGCTCACTTTGTCCTGAGTCTGGAGACCTGTCAGCTCAACCTGTAACCCACCAGGCCCCCAGGACTGCTCACTCCCACACTAGAGGCGAGTCCATGCGTGTTTCTGGTCAACAAGTTCCCATCCTTGTCGAGGTTGGTTTCGTTGGGCCTGGCTTCTCAGGTTGGCCCAGCATCCTGTTCAGTTCCACCTTGTGACCACTAGAGGTCAGCAGGGCTTGGAGGAAGTGGCAATGAGTGGGGCCAGGCTCTCCGCTCCCCTGCAGCAGGACCCTGGGGCCTCCTCCCACCAGCTGCCTTCAGCAGATGGAGGTCAGGAGCCAACTGGGCCCGGGTTGAGAGGGCCAAGTCCTGAGAAATGAACTTCACTTTAAAGCCCCCCCACCCCCACCCAACTCAGCATCCCCAGTCTACCCCCCAACCCCCAAGCATCCCCAGTCTAAACCTCACAACCCAGGCCTCCCAGCTTGAGCGGCCCTCATTGCACTAGCTTTTCTGACCTGGCCGCTGCTTGGCGCTGTGCTCAGTGGCCGGGTGCTGATGTGCACGGGCCACAGTGCGTGACAGACCAGGCTTCCATGAATATAAAAGGAAAAGCTTTTGCCCTTTCCATAGGAGGAGCCAGCATTTGGATTCCATTTGCTGTTTATTTGGACTCAGTGCTGTTTTTGCTGGAGAAGAACAGGCAGTGAGTTCTTTACTTTGGCGGAGACCGGGCCAAACTGCAGATGGGCAAATAGAGGTGGATCCGGGGTTCAGTTTTCTTTCATCATCTCCAAGAAAAATAGAGGGAAAGGAGCCTTCCCCAGATCTCAGCTGAGGAAAAAGGAAGGCTAGGCTAACCTACTGCCTGAAGACACCTGTGACTTCTTGCCTCCGTGCCCCCTCTCCCCACCTCTCCCTTGGCAGGCTCCTCTACACCTCCTTGGCATGTGCTTTGGGCTCTGCGCTCTTAGCCCCGCCCTTCTGTTGCTCCTCTCTATGCAGTCTGCCCCTCCCTCTAAACTAGGATGCGTGGGGACTGCATCTCCCTTTCCCATGTCTGCCAAGTGCCCGGCACATAGTAGGCGTACCATAAGCATCTGCCAAACCACGATGCTTGCGGTCAACCTTTTGTTTTAAATCAAGCACTTTGCTCTCACCCAGACCCAGAAAGGCTGGTGTTTGGAACCTGCCCGGTGATGCAAGCACAAAGGGCTGACAATCTGCTTGAGAGAGATTCCAAACCCACTGTGGCAGTTATGTAATCTGGTGTCAGTTTGAGAGTATTAGGAGTGAAGAGGTGGAGTCTGGACTGTCCATCAGGTTGCAGCTTGATGACCTCATTTGGAGGCACCACAGAGATAAATAGCTCCCTGGAGGCCAGATGCAGGCTCACTCCCTGCAAGATATTCCTGTTGACAAGCTACGTGGAGTTACACTGAGGGGGCCAGAGTCCTGCAGCTGAAGGAGCCACGTGGAGACCCCTGTTGGTGCTGAGATGCTTCCACCACCACAGGATCCACAAGACTTCCCACTCACTGGCCTGTAAGCTTCCTGCATTTGGCATCACTGCATGTGTTGTGTGAGTCTGAAGAGGAATTTATAGGCTGGAATCAGACATATGGACTAATATGGACTTGCTTTGGACTGGGTGGGATGTTTCCTCAATATTCAATTACTCTTTGATATAAAGCTATTTCCTATACACTATAAGTGCCTATGAATTTGTTTCTCTAGTCAGACTAACACACCAACTGAATGAATGCATGACCATCAAGCTGACGCTGAGTCCTATCTACTCTCTATAGGATTTCCTAGATGGTATGTTTTTATGGGAGCAGGTAGCTTCATCTGTCCCGGCTGTGGGGGGTGAGGAGAGTTTTAAACCACCAAACTTGTGGCTAATCACCCAATGCCTTACCCACAGGGCCACCAGAGCTCTGTAAACAGTTAGACTCCAGAAAACCCTATGGAGGTACATTCTGCTCTGTAACACATGGGGCTGCCATGAGTCAGATCAACTCACCGGCAATAGGTCTCGTATTGTATTTGAAATCAACCCACAGAGACGGAGAGTCAGCTTCTTCTCACTTTAACCAGACTCTGAATTGAATTGTGCGTGTCTGGAGAGAGGTGTGCCTGTGCACACTACCGAGTGGAGGCCGGCCTGGTTGAAGAACTCTGTCCCACGTGTTCTTTAGCCTCAGTTGCCATCCCTTTGTGGTTCTCACTTAGAGTGACCCCGGGTACCACAGAGGGACACGCGGCCCGCCCCTGCATCGTCCTCACCCCTGTCGTCACGTGTGAGCTCATTGCTGCAGCTACGGCTTCCTCCGCCCGTCGAGGGTCTTCCTCTTTCTCGGTGCCTCGTGTCACTTCCTGAAGAGAGCCCACAACTGTGAATAGTGTCAGTGAGTTCCGTGTGGTCATTGCAATGAGTGGTCAAACCCCGCAGGGAAGTAGAGGGCACCCTGGGTGGCGGGGGGTTGGGGTCAGAATGGATCCGAAGACTGGAAGTTGCAGGCATGCCTGAGATGTGCCACCTAGATGCCAACCTGAGACGAATGCTGGTGATCTTAATCAACACCCCCCCCCCCCGCCTTGAGGAGCTAGCAGAGGGCAGATGTCACCTCCTTGCCATCTTCACAGGCAGCGAGCCTTATCCCACAGCCCATAGCCCATATCCAGCTCTGCCCCCCCGAGACGGGTTCTGGCAATTTCCGCTGTTCTCACCCTAGGCTTTGACATTTTCTTCCATGAAACAGCTGGTGAATTTGAACCACTGACCTCGCCGTTAGCAATCCAAGAGTGCTCAGCACATGTAGGCGTTATGATGACGTACTGGCAATTAAACAAAACCACTTGTTGCCATCAAGTCGATGCCGAACCGCAGCGGCCCCCAGCGGTGGAGCAGGGTAGAACCGTCCCTGTGAGTTGCTGAGATTGTAGCTCCTCAAGGGAGTAGAAATCTCCCTTTCTCCGGGAAGCAGCTGGTGGTTTTGAACTGCTGACCTTGTAGGTAGCAGCGTAAACACTTAAACCACTATGCCACCAGGGCCCCTTATTAAAACTACAGCATACCTGCATGTGATCCTTCCCTCTCTACACCCTTTCTCAAACCAACACGCGCAGAAACCTCCTTTCCAGAAATAAAAATCTCAGATTCGAGCTCCTGGCAGAAGGCAGTCCGGCCTGAGCTTGGCTCTCCTGCTCACGCGCAGAGGAAAGAAAAGCCAGGCATGGAGGAGGAAGGAGGAGGGGAGTCAGGGGAAGGCTGGGCTCTGCAGACCCCTGGTAGTAAACCTCCAACCCATTCCACAGGCCTGGCCTCCTGTGCTTGGGGAAGCCTGGATGCCAAAGGGCAAAGTCGACACACAGGCCCTGAGCTGAGCGGAAGGAGAGGTCACAGGGTACTTGGGAGCCTGGTTACATTCCATTACCAACAACTCAGACCCACATTGTTACAGGAAAATATAAACAAGTGAGTTCAAAGGCCGGATTCACACTTAGCCCGGCTGTAAAGTTAGCACTACCCAGGCTGCACACTGATAGAGTCCACCCTTGTACACTCTTAGGAGCTTAGGGAGGGAGCCCCGGGAAGCCCCAGCTGCTAGCACTAACCTGCCAGATCTGGCCATCGGCGGGTCACCGGTAGCAAGCTGGGCTTGTGTCAGCTTTGCCTTGAATCTGGAAACCATTCCCCTGAGAGCTGCAGCTAGAGGTGGTACGCTCAAGTTTTTGAAAATTCCCTGACACATGTGCACCTGCCAGAACTGGTGTAAGAAGGGCTTGCTCTTACACTGGCCGATGCCGTTTCACACAGTGTCTGTCTCCAGCCCTATCCCCAGCATAACGCAGCACACAGGAAGTCATGCCTGTCTCCTGACCACTTTCACCCGCCTCCTGGGGGCAAAACAGAGAAGAAACCAGGAATCTGGTGTGTTACTAACAGGCCTGGCATCCCGGCACTCCTCCTAAGCATCGGGCTGCAAACCCAACGTTGGCATCCAAACCCACCAGCTGCTCTGCAGAGAAGGAAGAAGCCGCCAATGGGTCTGTAAAGACGTGTAGTCTCAGAACACCACGGAGCAATTCTACTCTGCCCTGGAAGGTCGCTGTGCTCCGAGATTGACGATGATAGGCGGTCTTTGGTTCTCCCTTCCTCCTGCTCCCATGTACCCAAGTGCCCTCCGGATCCCCGGCAGGCTCAGCCACGTGCTAGGTGGGGGGGGGGCTTTCAGTGACCTTTCAGAGGAAAATGCGGGCCCAGTCAGAAAGGGCATAAAGCACACGCCTGCCCAGCACCGTGGAAGGGTTAGAAGGCGTGGTGTGTCCGGGCCAGAGGAGTGGATGACCAGGCCAAGAGATGGTGCCAAGGGACAAAGGTCCTAAAGGCCCCCTGCCTCGCAGTTCCGAAAACAATTTCACATAAGCCACCCCGAGAAGGGCCATCAAGGTTTGCAAGAGCGAAGTGACACTGCCGCTCTTTTGAGAAACCGTGTCCACGACCATTTGGATGGAGGTGGCCTGAAGGAGCTGGGCAGAAGAGGCTACCTTGTCTCCAAGATCAACTCACCCTCCGGTCATTTTGAGTCTGCTCGTTCTAGTCCAAGCAGGTTCTCTGACATCATGCAAACGTGCACAAAGCTCTGAGTGGAGCAGTGCAGGTCAGAAGCAGCACCGGGACCGGGCAAGGCAAGCAGGGGGTAACAATGAAAGGACAGTCACTCTTAGAATCATGTAAGTGTCTCGAGAGTGATGATGAATGCCCTCGAAAACTACACCTCGATGTCTCTGCCTCACCCTAAGTCTGGCTCTGCCACCTGGCGTCATCTGCAGGTCACGGGCTTCAACCTCTTTGGGGGGCTGGGCTCGGGGAGTCAGCAAGCCATGCGTTGTTGACAGAACTTCCCGTGGCACAGAGCCTGGAGAGCATTGACGTCCTAACTCTGTGTTTCAGGATTGGGGTTAAATTGGATTGTTTGATGAGCTTCAGGCTCCTCCTTTAGTCGGAAAAAAAAAAACAAAAACGTGTGTGTGTGTGTCTCATGGGAGTGGGTGTGGGGAGTGGGGCGGAGAAAGATACTATTGTGTGAGAGTTCCAGCTGCAAAATAAACCTCCTTGCTGCGGGGTCAGTGCTGGCTCACGGCCACCCATGCACGACAGAGTGGAACTGCCCCTACTTGGCTGCCTTCTCCAGCGAAGCAGCTTGCCACGTCTTTCCTCCGCAGTACGGTGTTGTACAAACACCACCTTGCTGCTCATCTGGCTGGCACCCCGAGAGAGTGGAGGCACAGGGACACACAGGAGTGCTTCTGATGGAAGCAGGGCTGGTCATAAGAACATGGCGCTCCCACCCGCCAGCCTGTGGAAGGACGGTTCTTCTCATGCCCCCATTCATTATTGGTGCATTCTCTAGAACATGCAGTCTGCTTGCTGGTGTCTTCCTGGGGAGGAGGAGAGAGGGAGAGGGAGAGAAAGCAGCACATTTCTTGTTGTACTCTTCCATTTGTTACATAAATATTTACAGGAGCCTACGATAATGCCAAAGGCGCCCTCGCGGTGCTGTTGGGTAAGTATTGGACTGCCGACCCAAAGGTCAGTGGGTCAAGCCCACCAGCCGCTCTGAGGGAGAAAGGTGAGGCTATCTGCTCTTATAAAGAGTTAAAGAGCCCTGGACATCTATACCGGACCACTGGAGGCCGCAATCGATTGCATGGCAGTGGGTTGACCTGCCGAGGGGAGTCCTTGGATTGTGTCAATGATTAATGTGTTCAGCTGTTAACCAAAAGGTCAGCGGGTCCGGGTCCAGCTCGTGGAGCCTTAGAAGAAAGGACCAGCCATCTATTTTGGGAAATGCAGCCATTTGCAACCCCTTGGAACACAGTTCTACTTTGACATGCCTGGACCCTTCTTGATTCGGAACTGACCGGTGCACAGCTTGCCCCGGCGTTTCTACAAGTGCCAAGCGGGGTTGTGGCACTGGGGACGCAGACCCATGAAAGAGTCCAGGCCCCTTCCTTCCCTGATGAAGCGAACCCGAAAGTAAACAGGCAGATAAACAAAGGAAACCATTCCGGGTGTTGACAGTGCTGAAAGACAATAAAGCCAGCAGAGGCCTGGGGCACCCAGATCAGGGAAGTGTTTGATTTGAGATCTTCACGATAAAGAGCCCTAGAAACGTGCGTCCTGTGTGTGCTGCCAGGAGAGAGATTTAGACTCTGGCGAGACCCAAGTGCAAAGACCCTGCGGTGGGAATGGGCATCTTCAGTGCTGTGTTCTAGTTGGAATCAGGTGTCCAGGGTTTTGCGGCCTGGTTTCTGAACAAGTGAGGGGCCGCTGGGTTTCTGGGCGTGATTCAGAGTAATACAGTCTCGTATCTTTTTAAACAGAGTTAGCGATGAAATTCTCTCTCTAGTTCTTTCTATAGAATTCTCCATCCCCTCCCTCTCAGGTTGGACCAACCCCCCCCCCTCCCCACAATGGAATCGGTTCTAAACCATAGCAACCTGTGGGACAGAGTAGGTGCCATCCTGCACAGCCTCAAGCCGGAATCCTCACGGGAGCAGGAGGCCTCATGGTCCTCTCACGGAACTGCTGGGGGGCGCCTGCAGTGGGACATGTCACCCACTCTTGCTTTAAACATGCCTGTCCCATCTGCTCTTCATCAGCATGTGTCCTCTGCAGCACGGCCATGGCCTGACACCGTCTGCAAGGCATTACAGCATTTCATCCCCAGAGTGGGCTTCGTCATGAAGTCGCTCCGTATCCTCGTCTCCAGAGGGGCCTGAGGCCCCCACAAGGGCCAGGAGCTCGCTCAAGATCACAGAAGGTCTACTCAATGAACGGAACAAGGACGTCAAAATGGCCAAAGTGTCTTCCACGGAGTGGCTCCCGCGGTTTCATCAGGAAGTGAAGAGCTGAGAGGTTGCGTGCGCCTTGCTGGGGGTCGAACGGGACTTGTTTAGCCGAGCTGGCCTGAAATGCGGGTCTTCTGATCACTTGAACATGTGGCGTTCTTGCCACTGTCTCATGCCCTGGCCTAGCTTCTGACAGGCACATCAGATAGAGCGTATTCCAACGGCATGTTGGGGGAGAGCGGGAACAAGACCATCCCTGGCCAGTCACTCCTTTATGTGTTGTGGAAGGCGCGCAGTAGAAAGTAAAGCCTTTTTTTTCTGGGAAGACAGGACGCTGGGCTTCACTGTGAAAGGAGCTACAACACAATCAAGCACTGGTGCAGCTTAAGAAGGTTTTCTTTGGGGGTGGGGGGACCCCTCCAATTGAGCACTCAACCAAAGGGGGCTTTATGAAGCCAGAGAGCAGCCCTGTCTGCAGCAGGATCTGCAGTCAACTTATAGTCTTGCCTGTTCTTCACGAAATCTGCCCTCTCAGGGGTATTTCTGGCATTTCATTTTCAGATCTGAGAGAGGGAAAGGGAGAGAGTTTTTAAAAAATATATGCATATATTGTTTTGTGTTTGACTGAAAGTTAACCAGAGCATTCAGCGGAACCCGGCACTATCTTAATCGATTGGAATACAGAGATACGAGCGGGCCAGCTAGGCAAGAATGAATCTGGGTAGCACACAGGCATCCTCTCATGGCTGCATTTCTTCCTAAGGAGTTGTTCTCTAGTGGTTTACCTGTTGGACTGCTAATCCCGCGGTGGGGAGTTTGAAACCACCAGCCACTCACGGGAGAAGCACAGGCTTGCCACTCTTGTAAAAAGTGAAAGTCGCGGGCTGAGCCCTGGTGGTGTAGTGGTTGAGTGCGGGACTGCGGCCCACTGGCTTGGCGGTTCAAATCCAGCAGCAGCTCTCTGGGAGCAAGGCTGGGTAGATCACCAGAGGTCAGTGATCCCCCCCCCCCCAAAAAAAAGAGTGGAAGTCTCAGAAACTCGTGGCGGTTCTACCCTGTCCTGTTGGACCGTTATGTGGTCGTATCAATATGGCGATGATGAGTGAGTGCAAGGTTTAGAAGCCCTGGTGGCACAGTGGTTAAGTGTTAGACTGTAAAGCCAAGGGTTGAGGGTTCAAACCCACTAGCTACTCCAACGGATAAAGCTGAGGCTGTCTGTGTCTTTAAAGACACAGTCTTGGAAACCCTAAGGAACACTTCTAGTCTGTTCTGTAGGATCACCAGGTGATGAAATCAACTTGATGGATTTGATTTTGGGTTTTTCCTTAACCTTATAAGGCCGAGCGCGATGTTTTCATAGGATTTAATTAAACCCATTTAAATACATTTAATGATGTAATGCTTAATTAAATACATTTAATTAAAATGTATCTGGTACAGGAATTATATTTATGTTTCAAAAATGTATTTTGGCTGTTATATATTTTGATAGTGCTGAAAGAATTTTTAAAAATCTTCCTGAAATTAAAAATGTTGGCGTTTGAGTTAAGCTTAGGATATAGTAGAAGGTGGTCTAGGAAACAGCTTTAGGAATCCTGCACCCAAATTGAAATGGATTCCAAGTCATAGCACCTGTGGGATTTGGGGAGGCTGTAAATCTTGATGGAAGCAGAGAGCCTCAATTTCTCTTAGGGAGGGTTTTGGTGGGCTAGAGCCTCTGACCTGGCTTGTAGGAGTTCGATGCTGAGCACCCCCAAGGAATCCCGGGCTGGCGGTGTCGTCAGGGGCAATCAAGTGGGTACCAATTCCTACAGCCACAAAACATTAGCTGGTTCTGAGCTAGGCTTAGATCCCAACTCTGACTCCACTAACCCAGGGATTTTTGTTTCAAGACTATGGAGAAGACACGTGTTCTCATGACAGAAGGGAGAAAACCGTGGCGTAAAGCTCAGAAGTGTGCTGCTGGAGACCCAGGGAGTATGATTCCTAAGCCTGCGCTCTGGCCCACCGCATGGCTTCTCCGTGGCTTTGTCACCGTGGTGCGTCCTGGGGTTGATTCTGATTCAGTGACGCTTAGAGGACAGGGCAGAACTGCCCCCTTGAGTTTCCCAGGCTGAAATGTCGGCAGGAGAAAATTGCCCGATCTTTCTCCCAGCAAGAAGCTCGTGGATTGGCACTGTACACCTTCTGGTGAGCGGTCCGGCACTGGACCGGCACGGGTCCTTGTCACCGCTCCTCCCACTGAAAGGAGCAAGTTCACTCCCTGTGAGGACAGCAATCCAGAAAGAGAGTCATAGGACCGATCTTAAGATAACAGAAGAGAGAGAGACAGACAGAAAGACACACACACAGAGATGTAGAAGGATGGATTGATGACACCTGCCTCTGTAGATGAAATGCGCCCGACTAGGGACCAAAGGGAAGAGCCTTCTGCTACGGCAATGCGGCTGCTCTTGCTGGTTTCTGAATCGCAAAAGAAATGCAGTCTCACTGCTCTCTGATCCCACTCGCTTGGGGTCCCCGATTTCATGACAGCTCCACCCACCTCTGGAGTTAGTTTTGAAAAGCCAATCTTCCCTCAATGGGCAGGCTTTGCCACGTCTGATGACTTTCAAAGGATTGAAGTCAGGTACTTTGTTGGTGATTTCATGGGATGATTTCCAAAGAAAGACCACATTACTTCCATGGCCTCCTCCTGATGAGCCCCAAGTCGGCTCTGGTCCCCAGTCCTGACTGCCGCTGGCCAGGCAGCTTTGGGGCTGGGCCATTTGTCCATGCTCCTTCCTTTATTATGGAAGGGTGAGGCTGGGCTACATGATAGTTAAGTCCCTTCCCAGTTTTAAAAGCAACTCCCCCCACCCCCCACACACACCAAGAAGGCATTTTGAGGAGTTGCCCAGTGCCGCATGGTTCAGGCCGGTGTCAGCTGTCAGGCTGGAGACTCAAGTCCAGCAGGAAGTGCCTGAGAAGAAAGGCCTGGCGATCAGACACTGAAAACTCCACAGAGCACGCTCCTCCCTGGCATTAGCTGGTTCTGAGCTAGGCTTAGATCCCAACTCTGACTCCACTAACCCAGGGATTTTTGTTTCGAGACTATGGAGAAGACACGTGTTCTCATGACAGAAGGGAGAAAACCGAGGCCCCCGCCACCACTGGGAACAGCACGTTGGGCAGGGAGGACATTGTGCAGAGGCCAAATCCTTATTTGGTTGTCTGTATTCTTTCAGGCGTACAGAAAAAGGGCCGTGTTGCCTCACGTGTCCATGAACGGTCAATTGCCTGGTGAATCCTGGGGAGGAATTAATGTAATAGTTTTGTTACTCTGTATCTTTTCATATTCACCGCTGCCTCGTCGTGTCCTACTACTGAACCCACAGCACACAGGAGCCTTGAACTACTTCTGGTTAGAGCCTGGATGCCCCCAGGTGGACGTGCACCTCCCTCTTTCAGTTGGCAGCCCTGGTGCATGAACATCAGCACCACCCAGGGCCTCCCATTGGCCTCCCAAGAGGTGCTTTGCCTGCCTCAGTTTCTTCAGCTGTACAGTGGGCAGATCAGCAGCGTCCCCCCCCCACGGCTGGAGGCCCATGTCTGGCGGAGAGTGAGAACTCCGCGTGTGTGAGCCATAGTTACTACCATGTAAGCCGCGTTCAATAAATGCCACGGCAAAAATAAATTGAATGCATGGATTAAGTGTGTTTAAGCCCAGCAAATCAATATTCATTTGACATAAACGACAGAGTTTATCATCCTGTTGGCAGGACAACTGTGGGAAGGGACTTAATGCCCCTCAGAGAAACCAGAGCCTGCCTGGCCAGGTGTCTTTGGTTACTTTGCTTCCCCCCAGCCAGGTCCTGCCCCCATCCACTTGTGTTTTGGAAAACAATGAAGCAATAACAGTCAGCCTCCCTCTGCCTCGCCAGGGCCACTTTGTTCTCCACCGATTGCTGAGTCCTCCTGGGACCTGGGACCTGGGACATGGACTTTGAACAAAGAAGCAGCACAAACATCTCAACATTGGGAGTGGCCACCTCTTCTTAGAGATTTTGCAGAGGCCTAACTATCCCCAAAAGTAACACAAGCTGCCTCCATACCGGAAGGGGCCAACTCTGTCAATCTGTGATTGATTAACAAGAAAGAAGTTTTTCCTAAGGAAAAGGAAGGGGGCATTATATGCATGGACAGAGAGAGACAGACAGACAGATAGACAGACAGACACAGATGAGAGGCATGGACCTATAGAGAGCAGCATACAACTCTGCATTGACAGGCAGGTGGGTGGTGGCTGCGACCGAGGCACAGAGGTTTTGAATCGAACCTGGGTCTCTCCCATGAAAGGTGAGGATTCCACCACTGCACCACCATTGATCCACGGCATAACCGTGCTAAAATCAGCAGTTATATGCACACGGTCTAGGTAAACTAGCTGGCAATTGGCGAGTGGTCATTGTTTTTGCAAGTTCTCCCTGGAAAGCTTAGTAGCTGGTTAATACACCTCTTAAACACACACGCACACACCTCACTGCTATCAAGCCAATTCTGATACAGCCCTGTAGGACAGCCTATAATTGGCCCCGTTGGTTTCCAAGAACGTAACTCTCTAGGGGACTAGGAAACCTCATCTTTCACTAGAGAAGCAGTTGCTGGTTCCAAACTTCTGACGTTGGAATTAGCCATCCAAAGCCTAGCCCACTCTTCTCCACCACACCAAACTCACCGCCTAGTAACCCCATGTAGCTTCGTATGAGTCGAAAGTCTGGTCTTTCTCCCACTGTGCTGCTGCTGGTTTCCAAGTGCCAATGATGGGGAAGTGCAGCATGCTACCACCAGGACTCCTCGTAATCCACTCTGCCACTGGGACTTAAATAAACATGGCAACGAGAAAAAGCAATGGCCGGCGTGGCAGTCACATAATCTGAGCGAAGAGTTCCTCACTGGAGGCGGGACACACACTCTCCCTGTGAGACCTGCCTGTTGACACGCCCCATGGAGTTACGCTGATGGAGCCAGAGCCCTGGAGCAGGAGTAGTCATGGTGCGGAGATGCTACCACTGCCACTGGATCCACACAACTTCCCACCCACCGACCTGTGCTCTTCCTGCACTCGGTGTCATTGTGTGTGTTGCATGAGTTTGAAGAGGAGTTTATAGACTGTTAACGGACATATGGGCTAATATCAGACTTCTGAACTTGATCTGGACTAGGATGGGATGTTTTCTCAATTGCTTTATTGATATGACGCTCTTTCTTTTTTTTTAAATCGTTTTATCGAGGGCTCATGCAACTCTTATCATCCATCCTTCCATCCATGTGTTAAGCACATTGGTGCATTTGTTGCCATATAAAGCCCTTTCTTATACACATATTAGTGTCTATGAATTTAGACACTAGTTGGCCAACCCAACTAGCACAGCTGGTAATTGACTTCTGAATATCAAGACGCATGGAAGGTCTCTCTCGTCACTTTCTCACAAGTCTCCTTCCTATCACTGGCCCAGTGAAGCAGAGGCCACCCAACCCTTCGCCATTCAGCTCACACAAAGCATCGCTCTGCCCAGACCGGTGGACCAGAGCTTCTGTCCAGAAGAGATGCGTCAGGACCCAAGGAGGAGTGGGGGTGGGGATGGGAGGCCCCAGCCCAGGCCTGTCTCTCCCCTGGCTTCTCTGTAGACCGCTCCCTTCTCGGAAGCATCATCCGAAAGGTTCATAATAATCACACCAGGCAGCCCATCACGGCTTCCCCGTCTGGCTGAGAGGTTTACAACTGAAACTCATGGCAGAGGGAGAAATTGGTTCAATCACGTGGAGTAATGGTACATGGAGAGCCAGTTGGGCATGACTGCTATTTAACTCAAGGAAACCAGGCTGCTGCATGGCACGTATGTAGACGCTAATAAACAGGCCATGCTACAAGACAAAAATTAACGCCAGCCCCAGCACACCCGTCTCGCTCCACACTGACTTGCTCGCTCTCCTGACTCCCAACCGCACAATGGGGTCAAGAACAGGAGAAAGAGCACCCTCTCCAGGGGGAAATTGCAGATCACGCTGACTGCTCCAAAGTGATTTAAAAATGACTTATCGCAGGACCTCAGCCCAAGCAAACATGTCTAAGTAGGCATTTTGTGAGGGGGAGGGTGGAAAGAAAGCTTATTTAACATCATGGCTACTAAGATGGAACATTTTCAGGTCTTTTATTACAATCTAACTACCCCTCTCCCCCCAGGCCTTGTGCCAGACTCTGTCCACACAGCAACTCTGGGTCGGTGGTACCCCTTGTGGCCCCCAGTTTACAGAGGGAAGCGCTGCAATCAGAGAGAAAAGATACCGTCTCTGAGATCACACAGGACCTAAGTGGTGGAGGCGGTATTTGAACACAGACCTATCGGGGCGAAGCAGAACCTTTCTGCCAGCAGGCCGTTTTCCACACAGGGGAGAAGTGGAGGATGACAAGGCCGTGGGCTCCATCAGTGTGACTGTGTCCCTCCAGCCCTCGCATGGACCCGCACCATGCCCTCCACCAGCAGGAAGGCTGCTTACCACCACCATAAGAACTCAGCACCCCCCAGGGGGCAGGGGACACAGGCGAAACCCACCGTGGCTGTTGTCCAAACTGACCCCTAGTCAATGGATGAGGTAGCTGAAGAGAAGAATAAGGCTTGTTGGAATAAAGGGTTAAGACTTT
>PVJH01033629.1:0-21414 GCA_004026705.1 Nesogale talazaci | reverse complement strand
TTCACTGCCCTCTGGTGGTCGTGGGAGCTATCCGGTGCTGCTTCTGAAAGCTGCCACTGGATTTGAACCGCCAAGCTCGCGGGCCACAGTCCCACACTCAACCACTTACGCCCATGATAGTGTATATGTCGGGGGGCGGGAGGTAGCATTAAAGAATTAGAGTAATTTTTGCACTTTGTCGGTGCTGTATTGCACCCTCGCTGGTTCATCCCCTTTGATCATATTAACTTAAATATATATAATTAGGGGAGAGCCCCGGTGGTGTAGTGGTTGTGCGTGGTATTGCGGCCCACTGGATTGGAGGTTCAAATCCAGCAGCAAGGCTGGGCCTCCTACTCCCAGCACCAGAGGCCTGTGATGCCCAAAAAACAAAAATATATATTTAGAGGATGGTGGATAGTTTGTACTTGTTCTGTGCTTGAATCATCTTGTATGTCCTGGGAATCTAGGTGGAAAGTGACTCGCTTTCCATTCAAGACTGATTTTCCATCAGTACTCCAAAAAGTTTGCTTCTCTGAAATTTCTGGGGGAATATGTGAGAGTCACTGTGACCCAACTAGACCTCCAGTTCCTACCTTCTCTTGGCTCAGCCACATCTTCAAGAGCCACCGAAAGAGCGCATGGCCCCAGAACCACAGAGTGCTAGGTGCAGCAAGTCACCGGGACTATCACATCACTTAGTGATTATGGTTCCCTTCTTATGCTACTACTACAAAAGAAGTCATTATCAGTGACCTCACCACCACCTCCAACACCTGAACCAGAAGGACAATCTGTTGGAGAACTAGAGTCACATCTTGGGTCAGTCCCAGAACAGGCTCCTAGAGAATCTGGTGGTGGGGATCCTGTTCTTACAGCACCACTGGAGCAGGGGCAATCCCCAGGGATCTCAGCCTAAACTCAATCACCAGAAACTGAAGGACAGCCTGTTGAAGAGCCAGAGTATTACCTTGAGGCAGCTACAGGTGCACCACGTGATTCTAATCTTGCTTCTGCAATAGCACTTACACTGGAAGTAGTCCCAGGTAACCCATTCCCAGTGTCTCAGTCACCTGACATATATCCTCCGCATCAGCTCCTCATCCACATGCAGGAACCAAATGGTCCAGAATTAGAGCTTTCACCCACATAACCCAAGTGGGCAATTCCTTTTTTGGGTTTTTTTTTCTTTACTATCTCCTCAGCTTAAGTTATACTATTTTTAACTTGTAGATTTCTCATTAAAGTTTGCCTGAATAGTTAAAAATATATACTATGTGTGTGTATATATTTCCATATATACAAACCACTGAATTATATATCAGTAAAAGAATTCACACATAAATAAAACAAAACCTTCAGACTACATTAAAAAAAGTCACACTGGTTTTCTATTTTGTTTCTACTATAGTAATCTACATTATATTTTCCTTCCAGACCTGTTGACTTGCTTTTTAAAAATTGTATTATTAGAAACATAATTAAGATTAAAATGTAAATAATTATGCAAAAAGCACTTAATGATTATTCTTTCTACACCTCCAACATTATATCTAATTCTGTGGTCTATGCAAAAATAAGACATAAAGCTTTACCCTCAAATAATCTAGAGACTAATAAACATAGTTTAAAAAATTTACAGGCTGAGCTCTGGTGGCGTAGTGGTTGTGCGTGTGACTGCGGCCCACTGGGATGGAGGTTTAATTCCAGCAGCGGCTCCATAGGAGCAAAGGCTGGGCCTCCTATTCCCACCACCAGAGGGCAGTGATGCCCTAAAAAAAAATTGTACCAGTTTCAGCATATTTGAAGATATTTGACAAATTCCATTTTTCTAATCTAGCCCATAAAGCTCAGACTTCTTTGGCCTACCA
Source organism: Nesogale talazaci (assembly GCA_004026705.1). NCBI lineage: Eukaryota > Metazoa > Chordata > Mammalia > Afrosoricida > Tenrecidae > Nesogale > Nesogale talazaci. The sequence goes on along the minus strand of PVJH01033629.1, from coordinate 19,564 downwards.
TCCCCTTTTCAGAAAAAGTTAGTTAGAGCTCCCCTGCCAATTAAAAAGCTTTGTACTATAGCCCACAATCCAAGATATTGTATAAGGAACTGCTTTTACAGGCCCACTGAGTTGTTCCAGGGCCCTTACTGTCCAGTTTGGCAAACATGAATCTATACTACTGAAAACATGCAGATTCTTCCTATGCCCACGTAAGTTATTTCAACACAGAAATAGTAAAAGTTTCATTCCAGTCTAAAATTTATCAGATAGAGTTCACTACAAAATCAAACATACCCAATGTTTATTTGTCAATAAAAATATCTATTCAGAGTTCTTTCCATTGATGTACATGTATATATATAAAACCACAGAAAATATATGACACTGACAAATAGGCTACTAAAATAAAAACTTTTTAAAAAGGTATGAATATGTATTTTTTAAGGTATGAGTTTTTAACAATCAAATTATAGTTAATGGCTTATACTTACCATTTTTATTTGCTGGTGAAAAAAAGTTGAAGACAGGAGAAAATATGGTCCCCAACAATGTAGTCCGTGGGGGACTGCCAGCAGAAGGATTATCTTCTAATTTTCCATTTTGTTTTACATGTTGATTTGTCATTTCATAACTACCGGCTTCTAAGACAGCAACAGAGGGAAACAAGTTATGATCTAGAAAACACTGACTTTAAATAGTGTGCTGTAAATCATTTTCAAAAATAATCTTTTCTTCAAAATCTTCATTAAAGTGATTAATTTTCAGAAGATCTTCAAGAAATCTTAAAGTAAATCACCTGTATAGCAAATGAGCTTTACCAACAGATATATTCATGCTTTATGAACCTAATATTTACGAGTTTCTTTTCAAAGACAAGTTGTATCTATTTATTTTATTTATTTACTTATTTATTTATTTATTATTTTTAGGCATCACTGCTCTCTGGTGCGAGTAGGAGGCCCAGCCTTGCTCCTGGAGAGTTGCTGGATTTGAACCACCAAGCCAGTGGGCCGCAGTCTCGCACTCAACCACTACGCCATCACGGCTCAGCCAATTATATTTATTTTCAAAGACAAGTTGTATCTAATACTATATAGACCAAGAGAGTTTCTGAAACCTTCAAATAAACAGAATGTAACAGAAAATGAAAATTCTTTGTAAGCAAACCAAATGAGTTGATATTTGGAGAACAAATGAAAGAAAGGTTTTGTTTATTTACATTACAGATGCTTCCTACTTTATATAACTTCCCCCTCTAATGAATAAGAGCTAACCTAACTGTACTAAAGTAGAAGGCATAGCAATCTCACAAAATGCTTGTAGATATCGATATAGTGGTCTCAGAGAAGTTGCAAAAAAAAAAAAAACCAGTTGTTTTTATGTCTTAAGTAAATAATTTTTTCAAAGAATTATAGAAAATAAAATCAAGCACTTTGAATAATCATCCTGATTTGCAACTTTTTCTTATCTTCCTCAACAATCTCCTTTTTCTCCAGCAGTCACTTATAATAAAACAATACACATGATTGTAAAAAAAATTATGGTCGGGCTGAGCCCCGGTGGTGTAGTGGTTGTGCGCAGGACTGTGGCCCACTGGGTTGGAGGTTCAAATCCAGCAGCAAGGCTGGGTCTCCTACTCCCACCACCAGAGGGCAGTGATGCCCCCCCCCCCCCAAAAAAAAAAAACCCAAAAAACAAACAAAATAATTATGGTCTATTCTGTAAATCTTCACGATAAAAATTTTATTTTATTTTATTTTTTTAAAAAGGAAGATACATCACTACATTAGAAATAGATTTGAGGGCTGAGCCCCGGTGGCACAGTGGTTGTGCGCGGGACAGCGGCCCACTGGATGGAGGTTCGATTCCAGCTCCATGGAGCAAAGGCTGGGCCTCCTATTCCCACCACCTGAAGGCAGTGATTGCCCCCCCCCCCCAAAAACAACAACAACAACAACAACACAGAAGTAGATTTGAATGTGTGTGGCCAGGAGAAAATTGTTATTGCTGTTGTTTTTAATACTGATTGAAAGGCAGCATGCTTCATGCTTTATTCTTTATTCCATTTGCTGCTTGCCCTTTTTGTTTACATTTTCCTCTTTCTTTCTGACTTCGAGGAACTACTCTGGCATATTAACAATGACCTAAAGTAAGGTTTCTTAATCACAACTGACATTTGGGGGCTGTTCTTTGCAATACAGGATGTTTAGCGGCACCTCTGACCTCTACCTTGATGCTGGTAGCAAATCCCTCTCACATCAAATGTGAACATCAACAGACACTAGGACAGGTACCATGGGGTACAAAATCATTCAGAACCAGTAGTGTGAGTGATCCAAGTCCTTTCTTGAGTTTTTAAATTCCATAATCCAAAAAGGAAGTCTTTGACATATTTCAATTAAGTCACAATTATTGCTTTAAGAAATGAATTTAGATAGACCTATTGCTTCATGTACATTGCCATGCTAAATATTCAGCATGAAACATTCATCACATAACTAAATATTAACAAACCTCCATTTACTTGACTTTTCCGTCTTACTCGAGCTATCTGTTTGTTAGGCTTTTCTCCTGTTCTTGGTGTTGATGTGATCAAATTATTATCAATATCACGTTCAATTCTACTCCGTTTTGAAGGATTTTCTCTCTCTTCCTTGAGATCAAGAAGAAAAAATTCCAGTAAGCATAGTCATTTTGGCTTATAGGTTAATTTTTTATGTACTGGTTGCATTTTTTAACAGTAAGATATATGAAATCACCTTGTTTTTCATAAAGGAGCCCTCGTGGTATAGTGGGCTATGCACTAAGGTTGCTAACCACAAGGTTAGCAGTTTAAACACACCAGTTATTGTTCCTAGAGAGAAAGATGAGGCTTTCTGCTTCCATAAAGACTTATGGAAACCCAAATGGTAGTTCTACCGAGTCCTATAGGGTAGAGTAGGAATTGACTTGATGGTAGTGAATTTGTTTTTCCTATGGAGGAGAAACAAATGCCATTAATATCCAACAGCAGCAGAAGACACAGGGAAAGTTGACAGTGCTTTGAGAATATTTACTAATGTCGTCTACAATTCATAGTCTGTCACCAGGGTCCATTATATTTCCATGCTATTTAATCATACAGTGTGCTCTAAATTTTAAGCAAATTTTTCGTTATTTTAGAATTGCATTAAAGAACAGAAATTGCCTACTTATGCATTCAGGGTACGAGGGAGAACTCCACTGGAACTTGCTGACTTCCAATCATCAGAATATTATGTTACCAAAACAGGCACAAAAAGAATAAGGCCTGTCACATCCCACTTCTAACCTTGATAAAACACCAAGAGGACATATACCTCAAAACAAAGTTTTCTATTTATTGCCTTCTATAGGACAAGGTGACATGACCAATTTATGCTAATCTTGCATTAATATTGTTTAAAATAGTGTATATACCTCAAGCTACAGCTTGAAATACTCTCTCCACTTATAAATCTAATTTTCTCCCATTTGAAAAATTTTTCAAAGTTCTCTGAAATGTGGGCGATTTTTCTTGTATTGTTGTATATGACTTATAATTCCTTTAATTGATAATTCCTTGCTGTTTTAATTTGTGCATAACCAAGATTCTTATTCAAAAGGTGTAACTTCTCTGCATTCTCCCAACACAACCAATATATTATCACGTATTTTGTGATGGTTGAATACTGCTATGTTATCTTTGAAGAAATCCCTGGCATTGTAAATGGCCCAAACATGCATTTCCTTATTTTAATCAAACAAAAGATATACACGACAAATACTACTTAACATGGAATTGTAACTCAGTAGTTTTTCTAATTATAGGTGACTCAATAAAATACAGCATTAATTCCAGCAGTGGGGCTGGGCCTCCTACTCCCACTGCCTGAGAGCAGTGATGCTCCCCCACCCACACCCCCAAAAAAAAGTATAGGTGAAAGGGATTTTGCTTACAACGCAGTCAAACAGAGTTTTTTTCACTTTCCAACAACGTATATAATTCAATGTCCATTATTCAGGACTCCCTTGACTATGGGAAAAATCATGTATAAACCATGAATATAACATAGCATGTTATAATGATATTATCCTTCTATTTACCAATGGGATACAACTGATGCATCAGACCCTATAGCAGAACAGACTATAAAAACTCAAAATTCACTGCCATTAAGTCAATTCCAACTCATAATCACCTTATATGACAGGGTAGGAACAGCCCTGTGGGTTTCTGAGGTTATAATTCTTCAGGGGAGCAGAAAGCCCTGTCTTTCTTTCTCTTAAGGAGGGGCTGGTGGTTTTGAACTGCTGACCATGTAGTTGTCAGCTCAATACTCAACCACGCCAAGGATTCTTAAAGCAGACTACATACTGCAGTCAATTAAAATATTCAAATGTTTTAGCTTATGTCTATGTCTAGAAAAGAGACCAAACTAAAGAACCAAACTCCCTGCCATCTAGTACATTTTCTCATTCACAGAGTAGGACAGAATGGCCCCTGTAGGGTTATAACTCTTCAGGGGAGTAGAAAATCTCCTCTTTCTCCAGCAAAATGACTGGTGATTTCAAACTGCTTATCCTGAGGTTAGCAGCCCATTGTGTAACCACTATGCTACCAGCACTCCCTAAAGAGCCAACAAAAACTAAAAGCAGTATTTGCAACAAAGCAAGGAGACAAGGCTATTCCCCCAAGCCCCAAGTTTGTGGGGAAGCAAGTGGATGAGAGCAAACTACCAAGATCTAAAACACTTGACTGCCATAAATCAATGTAGAAGAGGAAAGCAACTAAGTGTCTGCTGATCAAACTTGCTGCCATCAAGTCAATACCAATTCATAGTGAAAATGTAGAACTGCCCCTGGGAGTTTCTGACACTGTATTTCTTTTACAAGATCAGAAAAAGCCTCATCTTTGGAGAACCCCCCAAAAATTGACAGGTACGTTTATCAGAAATTACGGCAGGCCAATTCAAAAAACAGCAGATGAAACACATATAACAAAGATGTCCATGATGAGAACTAAAATGCCTGCAGCAGTCTAACTCCTATGACTACTGAAATTAATGAACCAACTAATGGTGAAACTGGGAGTCTGAACAAAAATGAGTATGCTTTACATAAAGTGGTTGTCTCTTACCTGAACATATTATGATATATAAGGAAACTAGCTGACTGAGGAACACTTCCCTTCCTTAATGCAAAACAAAGGGAATGTATATCTGCTCTTTCAACATGGACAGATAAATGGGAGCCAGTAAGGTTGCTCAAACCCACTAGGTGAACCTGCTATCAGGTAATTCCTCAGTGTCATTAGGAACCTCAGTGTCCGAGCAGAACTGTGCTCTATAGGCTGAGTCCACACAGGTCACTAATTTGAAACATTACAGAATAGAAGAGTATCAGTACAGACAAATTCTTTGTAAAATTGTTCCTTTGTGGAATGTAGACTGGAACTTAAGGCAAGCAAACACATGAAAAAGATTCTCATTTGGAAACTGACTGTGGTAGCAATTGTACAATACTGCTTGACGTGATTGAACTATGGAATGATATATGTAAATCTTTATGAAAGAAGACTGCCATATCTTTCTCCCACAGAGTGGTTTTTAGGTTCAAACCTTTTCATTAGCAGTGCAGTGCTTAATCACTGGGCTCTTTGAACACTTCTCAGAATGGCTAAAACCAAAACTCTATTAACACCAACTGCTGGCGAGGATGTAGGGCAGTAAGTAAGAACTCTCATCCACTGCTGGCAGAATGCAAATCATAAAGCCACTTTGTAACAGTTTCTTACAACGCTACACATAGGCTTACCACACAACCACCCTGCAATTGCATTCCCAGGTAGTTATCCAAATGTGAAGAAAATGTGATGTTCCTTAAGACCTGCATATAAATGTTTATAGCAACTTTACTCATAATTATAAAGACTGTGGAAACAATGAAGCCCTTTATGTTATAAATGAACTAACAGTGGTAGATCTATATAATGAAATATCATTCAGTGATTACATAAAAAAGAAAAGAGCTATCAAGCCACAAAAGGGATGGAGGAACCTTAAGAGCATACTGCTGCAGGAAACTTACCCAGTCTGTACAAGCAAACTACACAACATTAAGTATTCCTCAAAACTCACAACCATACCAGAAATAAACTCTTATGCACACTAAATACTTAGTAACTATTAATCAGTAACAATACATCAACATTGGTTCACTATAACAAATGTACCACAATATTGTAAGAGGATAAGTGTGTGTGCTGTGTGTGTGTGTGTGTGTGTGTGTGTGTGTGTGTTGAGGGGAGGAAAAGTGTAAAGAAATTATAGGAATTGTTGCCCCACCTGCTGTGACAACTAATCTGAAAGCAATTTTGGAAAAAAGCAGGCAGTATGGGTTCCAGTTTCACTGTCTTTCTCAAGTTCACAGATAACAAAAAACTTTTGGTAGGTCATAAAAGTTGGGTAAAATACAAATCGAGAGCCCTTGATTTCTAGCTCTTATTATCCAATTTTTAAAAAAGTCTTTTTTAATCAGAAGTACTAGTAATATCTGATTTCTCATCTTTACATGATTCAAAAAAACAATGTAAGCTTCCCTTTGAATGATGTAAGTATAAGGTAAAACTATTACCTTGGGTGTGCTTCCTTTAATGAATTTTTTAATCGAAGACAACAAGCCGGTCTCATTCTTCGGTGGTTTTTCTCCTCCTGAAGGCAGGCTATCATCAATTTCTGAATATTTCCTCTTTGCTCTGGCAGTTCGTTGTGTTTGGATTTGATTTGATTGCTGAGAAGCTTTCCTTGTTCTCAGTCTCATCTTTTATGGGTACCACATGTAAAACTATAAAAAAAGAAATTATAATTAAGCCAAATAGTATACTCATATTATAGGCGCATGAGAGACATAAGCAGTTGACAATTGGCTGCTAATCCAAAGCTTGGTAGTTTGAACCCACCTAGTAGCTCTGTGGAAGAAATGCCTGGTGAGTTGCTTTGGTGAAGATTCTAGCTAAGAAAGCCCCTACTATGCAGTAGGGTTATATAATAACACAGGCAGGGCTTACCATAAATTAGAAGCTAACTCCAGGGAGGCAACAATAACACTCATCTTACAGAAAATCAGACCAAATCCACTCTGGCTCATAGCAAGCCTAAGGCGAGCACAGAGCTGCCCCTGTGGGTTCAAGGTTCTCACTCTATGGGAGTAGAAAGCTCCTACCTTTCTCCTCCCAAAAGGCTGGTGGCTTCGAACTGCTCATCTTGTTTGTTGGCAGCCTGATGTAACCACTACACCACCAGGGGTGGCAAAAAATATCTACAATCTGAAAAAACATGCTAGCCTGTATAATAAAAATCTCACAAAAAAAGAAGCAGGTTTCTAGGGGACTGAAATAAACTAACATCCTCAGTAGAAGGCACTCTTATTTTATATATATTCCAAGTAACCTTCTTATCAGCATCTAAAATATATATGATCCAAAGCAGCTAAAATAAAAAGAGCATAAATGTTTTCTATTGTACAGTGAAGACTTTTAAAAGTTCATGGATAGGGCTGAGCCCCGGTGGCGTAGTGGTTGTGCGCGGGACTGCGGCCCACTGGGACAGAGGTTCAATTCCAGCAGTGGGGCTGGGCCTCCTACTCCCACCACCGGAGAGCAGTGATGCCCCCCCCCCCCCAAAAAAAAAAAGTTCATGGATAAATGGAATTGAAAGATAGTGGAACTTTCCATTAACTTTTTAAAACCCCCCTTGTAGGCTGCCTCTATGCTGACATTATCATTCATTTTCAAGTATTTATTGAATTGAACAGGTAGCCAAATTACAGATAATGGCTACAAAGACATTGAAAAATATAATAGTTAACAAGATAGAGATGATTTTGCCTTCACTCATAATGTGGTAGGAGATGCCCTTAATGAATGACTTTTATGTGCACCAATTCTCCTGAATTCACAATATAATTATGTAGTAAGAATAACTAAATCACTTAGTGCAGTATTTCTCAATCAGTGAGTTGCAACCCCTTTGGGGGGGTGGGGTGTTGAACGATCCTCACGGGGGTTGCCCGATTCATAACTGTAGTAAAATGACAGTTATGAAGTAGTAATGAAAATCATTTTATGGTTGAAGGTTACCACAATATGAGGAACTCTATTAATGAATCACGGCATTAGGATGGTTGAGAACCACTGGCTTAGTAGGATGCTAACTTCATAATACATAATGACACTTTACAATGAAATTCACATCAGAGAAAAAGAGACTGGTCTTCTTAAACTGTCTCAATTTATAGATGAGATAATTAATAGCTGGCAAAATCACTCAAACATTTAGAAATAGTTGAGGAAATACCTTGACTTACAACCTGTTAAACACAACAAAGACCATTAAATTGGGTGAAGAGATGTGAATACTACATCATTCATAGCTAAGTTACTATCACCTGTAGTGGTTAAGTGCTGAGCCGCTAACTGCAAGATCGGCAGTTCAAACCCACCAGGAGCTCCAAGGAAGAGGCCTGTTTCTGTGAAGAGTTAACTCTTAGGAGTCGGTTTACACTCTCTTACAGGCATGCTGGCAAGGGGTGTGGTCATATAGAGAAAATATTTACCTAATCTTGAGGCTCAAAATATATAAAGTATTAGAAAAAGTTATACAATACAAAGGATAATAAAGATACAGTGAGTGGAGTGGGAGACCAATCTAATCTTAAGGAACAATAGGTGTAGAAAATCCTACTATTTTCAAGGTCCAATTACCAATCCCCCTAAATTGTTTTTATTAATTCAACATAAAAGTCATTGACACACTAAAGTTAAGAGGCCCATATGCATATAGGTTACTCCACTGGGAAAGGTCCAAAATGTCTTTCCAAACAGCGATTATTTTCATAACCAACGGGTGCTCCACCACTTCCCACAAAAACATCATTACCTTTTCCCCCATGGTTCAATAAAGTGCTTGTATATCGCCTTTCTAGCCATGGTTTTGTGAATGCAACAAAATAATTGGATAGGAGTACGGGAATAAAGATGCCTGTGATCAACCAAGAGGATCAGACAGCTAGCTAATAATGAAATTAACCCAAACTGGCAACTTGTGAGTCAATTCAGATTCCTGGTGACTCGGACAGCAAGGTAAAACTGCCCCTCTGGGTTTGCAAGTCTGAAGCTCTTTGTAGGCATAGAAAGCTCTTTTCTTCCAAGGAGCAGCTGGTGGTTTTGAATTGCTGACCTCAGGGTTAGCAGCCTGACCGATAACCACCATATACCCCCAGGGCCCTCTATAACTAAGTTAGGGTGCCCCTATGGGGCTGGGACAACCCAAACAATGTGGATGGAACTTTTAACAAGAGGACCCTCACTATCACCCTGAAAGAACCAGGAGTGGAATGTGTCTTTTGGCCTCTTAGACCTAGAAGCTCTCAAAAGTTCCGGACTTATTGCCATCGAGTTGATTCCATTCCATTCCATAGAGACCCTCTAGAACCCTCTGCGCCCTTATGAGTTTCAAAAACACTAACTCTTTAGAAAGTCCTAGCTTTCTCCCACACAGTACTTGGTGCTGGTTAGCACTGACTAGCAGCACAACTCTGTCACCACACCACCAGAGCGCCTGACCTAGAAATTACAGACTTGTCAACATTGCAGATAGCTCAAGATCATAAGAAGTGGCAGAAGAGAAACAGTGGCAGCGGACCCAGAAAACTGGCACAAGATGGCAGAGTGGGCTTCCAAGACTATGGGCAAGCTGGCAAGGGCAGGGCACCTGGCAAGACTTGCCTGAATATTTTAAATTGATTGTGGTAAAGATTGTACAATCGTATGATATGTTGATAAAGTGCTAATAAAACTACTTTTAAAAAAAATTTGCCTGAGCAGGGGCAGAAGTGAGATCGAGAAGTCAAAGGTCAAATAGAGAGGTCTGCCTGAGGGCATGGCTGAGAAGAAGCTGTAGAACAGAGGACTGTATCCGGGATTGCTCCTGACCCTGAATTGTACATAACCTGTTACTTCCCTAATGCCCCTTAATTGCATTACGTGTGAGCTCTCTGTGGCCAAGCCCTGCAGTGAAGTAGAAGAGCAGCTGGTGTTAGAGCTGATAAAAAGGTTGGAGCAAGAGAAGCAAGAGAATCTCTGACCTTCATGGCAAAGGAATCAGCTTTGGGCGTATGCTGGTGATTCAGGTCCCTTTCCCTCCTGAAGTAGCAGAAAGTCAGACAATGCATGCTCTTTTTACATTCTTAAAAGAGTCAACTTACTTCTAAAGAGATTTATCATTAAAAGTATTGATTCAGTAACTCTATTGATAGTAAACAAATTTTGGACTAATTTCTCTATTTTCAAAAAAGAGAACTTGCCAACTAGCAAGTATGTGCAGATTTAAAAAACATTTTAATAATCCTTTTATAATTTAAAAACGTCAAAAATATCTGTGCGAACCTATCTTAAGCACAAATCATGAAATGGAAATGACAGCATTTTACTGAAATATATACATGAAATAGATTTTTTAAATGAAGATATATAATATAAAATAGTCCAATCTTTTTATGGGTCACTTCAATAAAATTTAAGATACCGGGCTGAGCTCTGGTGGTGTAGTGGTTATGTGCGGGACTGCAGCCCACAGGGTTGGTAGTTCAAATCCAGCAGCAGCTCTCCAGGAGCAAGGCTGGGCCTCCCACTCCCATCAGGGGGCATTGATGCCCCCCCCCCACAAATAGTAAAATAAAATAAAATTTAAGATACCTAGCAGGCATATGCTACCAGAATGGAAGGGGAAGATAATCTCTGGCCACAAGAAGCAAAAAGTCTAGCAATTAAGTATACATCCTTCCTTACACTGTATGAGGGTAAATAAAAAATTATTGCTACGGAATCCCAGACACCTTTATCACACAAAAATGTAAGAATGGGAAGCTACTATTTCTTGATATATCCTTCATCTTGGACTATAAACTTCTGAAAGCCCTATTTTCTTTCTTTCTTTCTTTCTGTTTTTGTGGGCATCACTGCCTTTGGTGGTCGTGGGTACTACCCAGACGCCGCTGGATTTGAACTGCCAAGCCTACGGGCTGCAGTTCCGCACTCAACCACTTACGCCACCGGGGTTCAGCCCTGAAAGCCCTATTTTCATCTCTCTAACCCTTTCTCAAAGAATTCCATTCTCTTCGATCTACATCATATTAAAATGGTAGTTTTTCGCAACCTCAAGGCACTAAAATTCTCTGCGTTTTTTCTTTGAGTTGGAGAACAAAAAGAATCTGAAGGGCTGTAGGGTGGATAGGATATGGTTTCTCTAAGAAATTCCCCAAGGACATTCCTAAGAATGAACAGGTGCACTGCCAAGTTCGAAACTGTTCCCTGACTTTATCCTAAGTTGAAAAATTAATGGGGTGAGGTTCAGGTAATAAGGCAAGGGCCAGACCAAGTCCAGGGTTACTATGGTAGCCAACTATAACGGAAGGGGGTGTGTGGAGATAGTAATGTGTAGCGGGGGACCAGGGGTCTGAGAGCCCAGGCCCAATCCCAACGATGTGGACTGCCGCCCCTCCCCCCAGAAGAATTTACTTCAGAGAACAGCACTGAAGTTGGGGGAAAAGGGACACGTCTTATCTGAGCACACAGGAGCAAGTGAAGGGAGAGGAAGAGAGTGGAGCACATCCTGGCCCACCAAGCCTTGAGGACACTCTCCCCACTCAGAATAGCCAATGCACAGAGAGGACCAGACGGCCAGCTCCACTAAGAGACACGGCATCCCTTGCTGACCCAAGGCCCTTCGGGGGACAACACTGGACAGAGGAAAACACACAGAGGAAAACACTAAGGGTGTGCAGCAGAGCAGCTGTTGAGGGAGAGCCAAGGGTAGTTTTGGGGGTCAGGGTGTGGAACCCCAATGGAGTCGACCAGAGGTTACTCCTAGCCCTAGAAGGCAACAAACAGATCTTGAACTATTTACAGGTTTTGCTTTTTTATTTTTTTAATTTATCTCTATTTTCTGGGCATTGTTTTTTTTCTTGTTGTAGTGGGGGCGGAGGTATTGGAGAGAGGAAGGTGGCGGAAAAGAGGTGGTGTTGATTAACCCAAGGACAAGGGAACAATACGTGATGTAAGATCACTGGCAGGGAGGGGGTGAGAAGACTGGTAGGGATTAGTTAAGGGTAGGATAACCGAATGAAATTACTGAAACCCAAATGAAGGCTAAACATGATAGTGGGACAGGAGGAAAGTATAAGGAAATAGAGGAAGAAAATAGGAGGCAAAGGGCATTTATAGAAGTCTAAATACAAGCATGTATATAGGTAAATATATTTATATATGATGAAGGGGAAATTGATTCACATGTACATATTTATAGACTCAGTATTAAGGTAGCAGATGGACACTGGGACTCCACTCAAGTACTTCCTCAATGCAAGAAAACTTTGTCCTATTAAATTGGCATTCCATGATGCTCACCTTCCTGACCCGATTGCTGAAGACAAATGTGTGCATGAGCAAATGTGGTGACGAAAACTGATGGTGCCTGGCTATCAAAAGTTATAGCGCCTGGAGTTTGAAAGGCTTGAAGATAAACAAGTGGCCATCTAGCTCAGAAGTAGCAAAACCCACATGGAAGAAACACACCAGTCTGTGTGACCAGGAGAGGTCAAAGGGACCAGGAATCAGGCAACAAATTACATAAAATCATGTCACTGGGTACCCACCTTTCCTTTTGGGATAGCTGAAGACAAATGTATGCATAAGCAAATGTGGTGAAGAAAGCTGATGGTGCCCCAGCTATCAAAAGATACAGAGTATGGGATCTTAAAGGGTAAACAAGCGGCCATCTAGCTCAGAAGCAAGAAAAGCAAGAAAGACTTTGTTCTATTAAATTGGCATTCCATGCAAGAAGCACACCAGTCTGTGTGAGCATGAGGTGTTGAATGGAGCAGGCAATAAGGAACTACACATTTTATTAGTGTAAATGAGGGGGAGTACAGGTGGGGTCCCCAAAGTCCATCTGTAGGTAACGGACTTCTTACAGAGGGGTTGCAGAGAGAAGATAACTAGTTAGGGGGTAGTGTAGCAGTGATGGAACATACAACTTTGCTCTAGCTCTTCGAGGCTTCCTCCTTCCCACTATCATGATCCCTGTTCTACCTTACAAATCTGGCTAGACCAGAGAATATACACTGGCACAGATAGGAGCTGGAAACATAGGGAATTCAGGACAGATGATCCCTTCAGGACCAGTGATGAGAGTGGCGATACTGGGAGGGACAAAGGAGGGTGGAGTAGAAAGGGGAAACCGATTATAAAGATCTACTATAACCTCCTCCTTGGAGTACAGTCAACGGGGAAGTGAGTGAAGAGCGACACCAGACAGTGTAATATATGACAAAGTAATAATAAATTATAAATTATTAAGAGTTCATGGTGGGGGGAGTATTGTGGCGAGGGGAAAAAATGAGGAGTTGATGCCAAGGGCTTAGATAAAAAGCAAATATTATGAGAATGAGGGCAATGGATGTACAGATGTGCTTGACACACAATGAACTTCTGTGTAGATTGTGATAAGAGTTGTATGAGCCTCCAATAAAAGGATTAAAAAAGAAAGAAAGCTTATGATGCCTGGCTCTCAAAAGATATAGCTCCTGGGGTCTTAAAGGTAAACAAGCAGTCATCTAGCTCACCTGCAACAAAGCCCACATGAAAGAAGCACACCAGCCTGTGTGAATATATATATATACAATTTTTACCTATATTACCTTTAACTTGCAAATCTCCATTGACTTCCCTTGCCGCCATCATTTTTGCCAACTTCTCTCTTATTGTAAATATAAAAATTATACCCTTTTAAAAGCCCCCGTGGAAGAAGCACATCAGCCTGGGTGATCATGAGATGCTGAAGGGATCAGGCATCAAAGAACTAAAAATTATATCCTTGTAAATTAGGGGGAGTACAGTTTGGAGAACTAAAGCCCATCTATAGGAAACAGGACATCTCCTTACAGAAGGATTGCAGAAAGGAGATGAGTCAGTCTGGGTACAGAATAGTAATGATGAAACATACAACTTTCTTCTAATTCTTCAATGCTTCCTCCCCCCAACTACATTGACCCCAATTCTACCTTACAAATCTGGCTAGACCAGAGGATGTACACTGGGAGAGCAAAGAACTGGAAACACAGGGAATCTAGGAGAGATGATTCCTTCAAGGCCAGTAGTGAGAGCAATAATAAGAGGGTGGAGGGAGGGTGAGGTAGAAAGGGGGAACGGATTATAAGGATCTATAGTGTCTTCCCCCTGGGGTACAGACGACAGGGAAGTGGGTGAAGGGGACATTAGACAGTATAAGATATGATAAAGTAGGGGCTGAGCCCCGGTAGCGTAGTGGTTGTGCACGGGACTGCGGCCCATTGGGACGGAGGTTCGATTCCAGCTCCACGGAGCAAAGGCTGGGCCTCCTACTCCCACCACCTGAGGGCAGTGATGTCCCCCCCCCCAAAAAAGATATGATAAAGTAATAATAATTTATAAATTATCACGAGTTTGGGGGGGGGGAGGGTGAGGAGGAAAATGAGCTGACACCAAGGGCTTAAATACTTTGAGAATGATGAGGGCAACGAATATACAAATGTTTAGCATACAATAGATGGATATATGGATTGTGATAAGTCATGAGTCCCAATAACGTGATTAAAAAAAGTTTTCCTAAGCCACTGTGTTAATTATATCCCTCTTAAGAAAATCTATCAAGACAAAAATCTCAGAAACAGTGCCATAATCATCTGAACTAACATCTCTATTTTGAATTTAATTGGCCCAGACTTCTCCCCTGAGAAGCCACTGTTTTGACTGGACCTTTTTTTTAAGGCACCATAGTAAGACTAAGACAAGTATATTAGAAAGAGAACTTTTCTATAACCACCCACTTATCATAGAGACATGTTTAAACATGTTGTGACTAGAATAAAAATATGTATATAAAAACTGAAATCCTAGAAGCAATACTTTTGGATTTATCCTGGTATAATACTTATTAAAAAATATGAACCTAATAACACAGTCCTGAGATGCATACAGTCAACTAATACGGCCCTTGTAGACCTTAATTCCCTCAGTGACATGTTATAATTCTGAACTCTATGCCTGTGACTATGATGGATTTTTAGAGAGTGTTCTTAAGGTGGGGTTAAGTACTGACTTTGGCAAAGTTGTGAATTAACGCAAACCCTTTGTTTCCCCTTTAAGACTCCTAATAAGGGGTGACTTAAGAAACAGCTTCATTTTTCCCTGGAGGTATGGTCAGCTAAAATACAAAAACTACACTCCCATCAAAGCCATTCTTTGATGTAATAAGAACCTTCTGCGACACAAATCCAAGGACTACTGGAAGATCATGTCTAAGATCTCAGTGAAAAGTAGTGGAGGTGGAGCCCACATGCCAAAAAAACTATACAACGGAAGCATCCACAATTCAACAGGATTGTTAACAATAACTGGAGATTTCCAACACCCTACTTTCAGTAATGGCTAGAACAGTGGTTCTCAACCTTCCTAATGCTATGCCCCTATAATACAATTCTCTATGTTATGATGACTCCCCCAACCATAAAATTATTTTTGTTGCTACTTTATAACTGTAATTTTGCTACTGTTATGAATCAGGTGACCCCTGTGAAAGGGTCATTCTCCACCCAAAGGGTTCACAACACACAGGTTGAGAAATACTGGGCTAGAACAAGACTGAGATCAACAAGGAAATAAAAAATAGAAACTAACCCCAACATGCATGAAACTGTCCACACAAGAGAATACCTTTTTCCCAAGTACATAAGGGACAGTCTTCATAATAAGATCACACATATAAAAGGATACAGCCACCCAAAATGATGTTCATTTATCTTTTGGATGTGAGGGTGATAGTGCATTTGAAGTTTGTTTCACCAGGTCAGACTGTTAATCAAACTTTCTATTTAGAGGTTATAAAAAGATTGCATTGTGAGACCTAAAAGGCCTGATTTTTTTGTAACCATTATAATTCACCTGCTCACGCAACCATCTCAGTGCACCAGTTTTGGGCAAAAAATAGCATGCTAGAAGAGAGCAGTCAGTTATGATATGAAAATAATTTATCAAGGGGGCACAAGGCAGGGGAAGAAAAAAGAAGTGGATACTAGGGGCTCAATAGAAAAGTAAATGTTTAGAAAATAATGGTGGCAACGCATGTACAAATATGCTTGGTACGATTGATGTATGGATTGTTAGAAGTGCTATAAGAGTCCCCCCAAAATGATTTTTTAATAATAGTAATAATAATAACCAGCATGCCTCTCTTCCCCCACATACCTTACTCACCCGACCTCACTACATGCAACTGCTTTTAGTTTCTGTGAATAGAGACATAAAAGGATAGTAATGTATGTACAAGGGGTGAAAGGGAAAAAAAAAAAAAGAGGGAGTGCTGTTAGCCATCCAAACAGGTGAGTTTAAAAAATGTTTTCAAGAATGTAATCACAGATTTGACAAATTTATTAAGTATACTACAGAGTACTTTGAGGGTGATACGGTTGTTTTGTAAAAATATGTAAATACACAGCTAGAAAAAAGAATGCAAATACAAAGCTAGAAAAAGAATCCCATTTTTTTGGGGGGGCCACCCCTTCACATGTTAAGGCCACAAGTCTCAATTTGAAAGCATATGCCATAAAGGCATATGGGTTTTGTCATTTTACAGTTCATATCTAATGCCAGTCTTAGTTTAATAGTGTATGTTCTCTATCCATAAAATCATTAAAGAACTATTCCAGGCTGAGCCCCGGTGGCATAAGTGGTTGAGTGCAGGACTGCGGCCCGCGGGCTTAGCGGTTCAAATCCAGCAGCGGCTCTCAGGAGCAGCACTGGGTAGCGCCCACAACCACCAGAGGACAGTGATGCAAAAAAAAAGAAATACTCCTAGATATGCTGAAACTTCAACACAATACTACAGTAATATAGTATCTCAATGAGAGTCACAAGGTGACACTCATTGGTTATTATGAGCCTTTATAAGTCCCTCAAAATTTTAATATAGTAATCAGCATTACTACTGGAATCACAGACACACATGCAGTCAGATGTAGCCAGGTCAGACGTGGCCTGGACAGGTCCTACACGTGGTGCTATACTCAAAAGCACAAGAACCTTTCCAGAAATGAAAATATTAAAACTATGCACTGAAGACACTTCAGAAATTCAACTCAGAATAAGTAGACACATTCTAGTAAAATTACTAAACTTTCAAGAAAGGGGGAAAATGCCATCAGCATCTAGGTCAAAAGCTGGCAAACTTTTCTTTACAGAGTAGTTAATAAGTATTTGAGGCTTATTGATGATAGAGTGAAAAGCACACGACATTCAAGTTTCATTGTTCAAGTCATACTCTTTCTGACGGCAAAAGCAGCCCCTCAATGAGCTGCTGAGGTCCCCATTGCAGTGATTCCATGTCATAACTACAGGGCAGAGAACTGCCCAATAGTTTCCAATGTGTGACACCTTTTAAGAAGCAGATAGAAGCACCTGCTACAGCTTTCTCTCAGAGTATGCTGGCGAGTGTGGACGTGTTAGTGCTCAACCACTCCCTCATCAGGGCTCCTTAAGGTAGCCATAAACAGCATGTAAATAAACAGGTATGGTTGTATACATTAAGATTGCACTTACTAACAAATAACAAATACAAGTTGCCCAGACTGTGAGTAGTAGTTGTCAAGTCTAATCCAGGGATAAAAATGGGAAGAAAATTAGACTTTCCACTTCATTTTGGTCCAAAGAGACATATACACACGTGCCAGTCAAAGATGGCTTCTTCTTAAGCTTAGAGGAGGAGTTTCTAAACTAAGGCAAAGAAGAAAAGCCTGGAAATCTACCTCAAAAATCAGTCGATGACAAAAATAAATAAACAAGCCAATGAATCCCAGTGGTCAGATTCACAGTCAGATCACCAAATGACCTAGCAGTATTTCCCTCAATTTCTTTCTTTTTTTTGTGGGCATCACTGCCTCTGGTGGTTGTGGGCGCTATCCAGTGCCGGGCCTGAGGGCAGCCGCTGGATTTGAACCTCTAAGCCTGCAGGCTGCGGTCCCGCACTCAACCACTTACACCACCGGGGCTCATTCCTCCCTCAATTTCAATAACAACTTTTTATGTCACAACAAAAATAGGAGTTTATTTAAATAAGTAGTAATTTCTTTTTAAAAACAGTGCATAGAGAGTGAGGAATTTAGGTCTAACAAAATTAACTTTCAAAAGTAATGGTCACACACAAATTATATTTAAAAAAATACATCAAAATTCCAATCCAAGACTTTGGGATTATAAACCTTTCCTGAGAAATCTACGAGGGTGACTCAGAAAACCACAGCTATATGTGCATAAGAACTGGTGGTAGACATTATATGTGACATAAAACATTTAATAATTTCTATAACTAAAATAAGCTAAAAGGGATAGAGTATAGAACGCAATAACCATACTCTGCTTTCTTATACATGTAACAGCCAGGAGTAAAGCAGACTAGAGGGCAACTAATAACAACTGACAATTTAAATACCAACTAATAAAAATAGCACATCAGAGGCACCTGACCTCTAACTGAAAAAGGGGGGAAGAGGATTAACATCAACACCCCAAGGGCAATTATTAGGAGGTGGAGGTCAGACATGCTTCCACCTTCCAACCTCTTCATCAGTTCGGACACAAATGGTCCCTCCAATGGTACTTACTACACGCATGCGGGATTTGGTCATTTGTTGCAATGGCACATACGACTCAGACTAGACTCCAGGTTAGGAGCTTATGAAGGAAGTAAAAGGTTACTATTCAGAGTTAGGAATGACTAAGAATACAGCTCTCCATTCAGGACAGCTTTTTTTCAATTGTGCCAGAGGTAGGTCTTTCTCTGCACTTAGCCCTCAGCATCGTGCAAGTTCTGGCAAGTGTAACAAAGCTATTTTAGCTCTACCAGTAACTGACCAACCAAGAGGTGCTTGGGTCTAGCTCCCTGGGTCAGCAAATACCTGGCAGTACCCAACTCTGCCTGCAGGTCTCCTGCCTAAAGACAATCAGCCTTCTTGATTCATGGGCCAGGAAGCCCAATAGGCCTCCTGTGGTCAATCTCCTGGTTCAACAACTACCACTTCTCTGCCATTGCTTCTCATGATCTCGGTTATTACAGCTCACTCTCTTGTCTCCTGGGTCAGGGAGATTTTCAACACAGGAACCCTGAGTCCAAAGGTCAAGTTGTACCTTCAGCTCTTAGTTCTGGATTGTCATTCAGTTTCCTCCCTATTTACTTCTCTGTTCTTTCTCTTCTAAATTAAAAGGTGTGGCTAAAACATGGGCATAAGGTATTCCTGAGTGGTGACTTGGACAAGGATGGTGACCTGAGTCACATCCTACAACACAGTAATAATCAAGATACAGCCCACCCCAATCCTGTCTCATTAACACAATAGACAACTTATTCCCCAATAGGATCATAACCATAGGCATAAAAGCTAGGATTCACAGTACATCACAACATCCTCCACATCTTTCTTTTTTGTTTTGTTTTGT
>PVJH01033628.1:0-21413 GCA_004026705.1 Nesogale talazaci | reverse complement strand
CTCCTCCCAGTCCTAGGCTACCACTCATCTACTTTCTGCCTCTATGGATTTTTTCATTCTCTACACTGCAAACAAAGAGTATATGTGAATTGAATGTGTGTATTCTTTCACTTAGCACACTTCAAAACTCAATCCGTATTGTAGCACATATCAGTACCACATTACTGTATAAGGCTGACTAACATTTCATGGCACATATATTTCATATTTTACTTACCCATTCAGCGGTTGAAGAACATTTGGTTGCTTCTTCCTTTCAGTTCTTGTGACTAGTCTTGCTGTGGATATTCATGTATAAGTTTTAAATGCCTCACAATATATATCCAAGAGTGGAATTGCTGGGTTACCTCTTAGCTCTATGCATAGTTCATTGAGGAACAACAAAACTGTTATCAACAATAGCAGCACCAATTCAGAAGCCCAACATGTCACATTTATGACACCGGGGCTCCTAATGAGTGACACCAATTTACATTCCCATCAGAAATGGAAGAGGGCAACAATTTCTAACAGTGGCTATTTTTCTTTTTTTTTAATTTAATTATAGTTATCCTAATGGCTATGAGGAAGTATTTGAATGGAGGCCCAATGTTCAAGTTTGTTTGTTGACTTCTAGGAGTGACCTCCAGTTGAGTCCAATGGGGTTCCACACCCTGGACACCAAATCTATCATTGGCACTCCCTCAGGACCTCCATGCCCTGCTCCCCACGCTGCTCTGCTGCAAGCCTTTAGTGTTTCCTCTGTGTGGGAAGGTCAGACTGAGTGCAATCCCGAGATGTTGTTCCCCAAAGGTTCATGGGACAGCAAGGGACGTTGTGTCTCATAGTGGAGCTGGCCATCTGGTTCTCTCTGTGCATTGGCTGTTCTGAGTTGGGATATTGTTCTCAAGGATTGGTGGGCCAGGATGCGCTCCACTCTTCCTCCCCTTTCATTTGATCCTGTGTGCTCTGGTCAGACATGTCCCTTTCTCCCGGGTTTCAGTGCTGTCCTCTAAAGTAAATTCTTCTGGGGACAGGGTTGGCTGTGCACATGATTGGGCTTGGGACTAGACCCTCAGACCTCTCCACTGGCTCCCTGCTCCATGTCATCATGCTACATGCACATCCTGGAAGATCGGTTCTAAGTGTGGTCCCTCTTTCCCTGTCGAGATATAAATAATACCCTCCCCTTGGATAGCATTGAACTTTTATAGTATCTTGAGCAGGACTGACATCCTTACTATACTGAGTCTTCTAATCCATGAAGATGGGATATTATTCGATTTATTGAGGACTCTCTTGATTTCTTGTAATAATGTTTTATAATTTTCCTCACACAAATCTTTTTTTAGTCAAGTATATCCCTAGGTATTTCAATTGTGTTAGTAACCTAAAGGATAATAACTTTTTAATTGCCTCTTCTGTGATTTTGTCTGATGTATATAGCAGACCGACCGATAGACATCTGCTTATTGATCTTGTATACTGCCACTCTTCTATATTCCTCTACCGCTTTCAACATTCCATTTGCGGAATTTAGGAGACTTTCGATGTATAGAATCAAATCATCGGGGCTGAGCCTGGTGGTGTAAATGGTTGAATGTAGGACTGCAGCCCGCGGACTTGGCGGGTCAAATCCAGTGGTGGGTCTCAGGAGCAGGGCTGGATAGCGCCCAAGACCACCAGAGGGCAGTGATGCCCCCCCAAACAAACAAACAAAAAAAGAATCAAATCATCTGCGAATCATGATAATTTTGCTTCTTCTTTCCCCAGATGAATACCGTTGATGTCTTTTCTTTGTCTTATGTTGTTAGTTAGGACCTCCAGTATGATTCTAAATAGGAGTGGGGACAAGAGACATTCTTGTCTGGTCCCCTTTTTCAGTGGAATTGTATTCATCTTTTCTCGATTGACCTATTTTCATGTTCTTTGATCTACAAATATTTGAAATTTTCATATTCAATTAATCTATTTTTTGCTTCATATCTTGCACTTTTGGTACCATAACTACTAAACCATTATCAAATCTGAGTTCATGAGGATTTGTTCTAAGTGTTTTATTCTTATATGTCATTTAGCCCAGGCGGAACAATATGGCAGCTCCATGGAGGCTCAGTTGACCTCAGATAGCCTGCACCTCACCATCCCTGCCAGCTGGTTGGCCACACATGCCCAACTCAGAGAGCTGTGCATCCCTGCCTCACACCAGGACCAGGGTCTTCCTGGAGTGCCCTTCACAGGGGAAATGAGGCGGGTGGGAAAGGCACCACACATTTGTGAAGAGCCCAGTGCTAAACCATTCATTTACAACCTGCTTCTGGGTTGGGCCTTCCTCTGTAGCAAAGAAGCTCCTTCGCTGAAAACTATTGAAATTCAGCACTTGACACTAGGGTTTGTAAGAAAAGAAAAAGCATATAAGTCATTGATACATCCTGAGTTAGTTTTCAGATATGGTGTGAGTATGTGTTACTGGTTCTCTAGAGCTGCAAAACTAGCAACACAGCTAGCTATGTGAACTATTTTTTCTTGATAGAACCATCTCTCTGATCATACAGATCTGTAGGTAAGTCCATTTGGGTGGTCACATATTATGCTAAAGGCTTTTCCTGACACACATGGCTGCTTGGGGCTGGAAACTGAGAACCCAGAAGATCAGAAGGGAATGCAGAGAGAGAGCAAGAGATCAGATGCTACAGCAGACATAGATCCAGGATTGCTCGCAAGCTTAGCAGACAATATCCAAGAGCAGCAGCACACATTCACACTCCAAGTGACCAGACTTCAAAAGCAGGCCAGCAACAAAGGAACAAGAGAAGACCGATTCTCTGCAGTCTCTTTCATACATATCAAAAGTCCTCACCCCCAAGGAAACATCATTAGGGTGTACCCTACTCCTTAGAGAGGAGGGCAAACTGCCAAACCATGCAGAGTCTTGGCCAGGCCAAGTAGACACAAAACCTAACCAACACAGGTTCAAAATTCACTTTTTTTTTTTTCATACGAAGAAGTAGTTATTTGGGCATCATTTTTTTGAAGAGACTATTCTTCCCCAAAACTGGTGTTGATGCCCATATTAAATATCAATTGACCACTAATATATTAATCTATTTCAGAAATCACCATTAGGTTTCACTTACATCATCATGTTGCTGTGGCACATTTGGTAATTCTCACAATATTTTGAAATTTTTCACAACTTTGCTGCACACTTAATAGACTACAATATAATGTAAGCCTAACTTATGTGTACATTAGGAAAACAGAAATAAGTCACATAATTCAATTTTGTGGCATTTTATTTATTGTGGTTTTGGAACTAAACTTACAATAGCACCAAGATATGTTTGCATATGTCAATCATTATGTCAATTACACATTATTTTGGCTACTGTAACTTTTCAAATTGAGAAGTATTAAGTCCTTGTATTTAGTCTTTCTTTTTCAACATTGTCTTGACTATTTAAGATCTCTTACAATACCATGTAAATTTAAAGATTTACTTCTCCACTTCTGGGAAAAAAAATAACAAGGAAGGAAAGAGAGAGGCGGGGAAGAAGCAAAGAGAAGGAAAGGTGTTGGGAGTTTTATAGAGGTTGCATTTAATCTGTAGAACAATTTGGGAAGTGTTGGCATTTTAACAAAATTTTCTTTCAATCCGTGAACATTGAATGTCTTTTTATTACTTTAAATCTTCTTTATCTTCTGTATCAAAGGTTTTGAACTCTTTATAGTAGAAGTCTTATATCTCTTTGATCCTTTATATTTTTATGCTATCATCAACTAACTGACTTGATTTCTTCATTGGGGGGATTCTTTATTTCTAACACATGGAAATTCAACTGATTTTTGTGTGCTTATCTCGTCTCCTGTAAATTTGAGGCATTTGCTTAATATGTCTAATAAGTATTTTTGTTGTTGTCTGGGAATTTTGTTGTTGTTTGAGATCATGTTCTCTGAAACTAGAGATTATTTTCTTATTTTCTAATATGAATACTTTTTATGTCTTTCCCTTTCCTAATTCCTCTGGTTTAAAAATCTGGTATAATAGTTCATACAAGAGGCAGCATGCAAATCCTTATCTTCTTCCAGCACTTAAGTGGGGGGCGGGGCTTTCAAAATTCCCTTATGGAGGATAATTTAGCTGAGAGGTTCTCACAAATGCACTTTATCAGTATGTTGTGTGCTTTTATCACGAGATAATGCAGGATTTTTCAAGTGAACTTTCTACACTAATTGAGATGATTGTATCTGTGTGTCTGCTCCCTTTCTCTGTTAATGTGTAGTAGCAATTGATTGCTTTCATACATTGAATCATATTCCTGGAATAAGTCCGTCTTGATCATACTCTGCAATCTCTTTTTAATGTACTGATGCATTTGGGTTGCTAGAAGTTTGTTGAGTATTTTTGCATCTATATTCATAAGGGATGTTAATCTATCATTTTCATTCTTGTGGTGTCTTTAAATCATGATAATGCTGATAAAGTTCAGCATTTTGATAAAATCTTAGATGAATCAATCCAAATAGTAGCTGTTGGGTTGAGAATTTTCCAAGAAAAGAGCAGAAAAATCAAAAGGCCTGCTTAGTTTTCAGCCTCTTTCCTTTTTTGGAATTCGGAAATTGAGTACTATGTGATACTTCCCACATAGGTGATTACAAATAAAAGGAGTGTAGTGTAGCTATGGGATGTATAGCAGGAAAGAGGCAAGCAGGAACAACCCTATACAGATCTGTGCTGACTATGTATTGGTTACAGATAAACTCCAATAATTTCAGTAGTCTAACATATATATCTTTCTTGCTCATAGAGTCTCCTTGAAGTCAGACAGTTTTCCAAGACTGTTCCTTTCCAAATAAGGATTTAGGCACCATTCATCTCGTACCAATGCCATCTCAGATAAAGAGCTTACATGCTCACAAAAGAGATAGCCTGGAAGCTCCTACCCACTTCTAACTGTTCCAGTCATGAATAACTTTGTCACTTCAACTGACAAACTACAGTCCAGAGTGAGTCACATGCCTCCACCTGACTGTACGGATCTGGAAAGCTTTCCTGTGGCCCAGGAAGGGAAGGAAAGACGGCTATTATGAGCCCTGGTTATCCGTACTCCAACCTACTGAAACACTATTGTAGTCTGGAAAATTAAGTAGGATGAATAGTGTTGTGGCTTTAAAAGTATCCTAATTTCTACGTTACTTTTTAATTGAAGCTGCAGTTTTACCATCTCTAAAGTGACTTCCCATGAAAGGATGAGAAAGTCAAGGCATCCTTTCAGTATAGTGTGCTAGGCAACACGGGCATTGAGTAGATGCATGTCTGGTGTTAGACGCTGTTGAATGAGTTCCAACTCACAGTGACCCTGTGTACAAGAGAACAAGACACCACAGCCCTGACCCACCCTCTCAGCTCTTCTTCCGTTTGAGCCACCGTAGCAATACATCTTGTCAAAGGCCTTCCTCTTTTCACTGCACCTGCACTCTACTGATCGTAATACCCTTCTCCAGAAGGAGGCCTGGTGCCAGGGTCGTTGTGCGTTGAGCCACTAGGCACACAGGTCAGCAGTTTGAAACCACCAACCACTCCTCGGGAGAAAGATGAGGCTGACTGCTCCTGCAAAGAGTTACAGTCTGGTTGGAAACCTACAGTGCTGCCTGTCTTATATGGAATATACCTGCAGAGATGCAATAATAATCAAGTTACTAAAAATGCAGCATGGTATTATTGGCTTAACAAATAATTACAAGGTTATTGAAGAGCATCTTTGGAGACATTCCCCAAGGAAATTAACTAATAATGAGTATTTGAAACACACACTAAGTAGCAGAATTAATAGAAAAATAAAATGACTTGAAGGCAGAGTGTGGGGAAAGAGTAACAATAAAAGGCACTTTTTTGCTGCATTTGCAATAATAACCATTCCTTGATGAAATACACGCAGCATGCCGAACAATGAACAAAGTATTGTACAAATGTTTCACCCTCAGAGTAATACAAAGAATGCATTTTCCCCATTGCTGTTGAGTAAGCTGTGACTCATGACGGCCCCGTGTGTGTCAGGGTGGAATTATGCTCCATAGAATTTTTCAATGGCTCATTTATGGAAATAGTTAACCAGCTCTTTCTTCCAAGGTACATCTTGGTGGGCTAGAACCTACAATCTTTCAGATAGCAGTCAACTTAAGTAGGCATGTGCACCAATTAAACACCTGAAGAATATATTACTGTTCCCAATTAGTATAAAGGAAGGCATGGGGAGGTCATACTAGGATTCTTTTTACTCCAAAGGGAGTCCTATTGTTTAAACAACATGGAGACTCACCACCTCTCTTATAAGGAAATTGAGGGTAAGGCATGTTCCTGGGATAATATGATCCTTATCATCTTACCATAGCCTCAGGTTATTTCCATGTTTCCATTTTGCCATCTATTGGACCAGTTGGTACTCTTTTTTTGGTTATAAAATGACTACAATCAGGAAATGCTTCCTAATTTACATTAAACAAAAGAAAGAAAGGAAAAAATCTACATTTTTTTTAGAAACCATGTCTTTCACTAAACTAATGGATCCCAATGAGGGCCAATTTTGTCCCAAAAGGTACACTTGTCAATGTCTGTAGATATTTTTGGTGTCATGTATCCAACAAGGTGTTACTGCCCTCTAGGTCAGGATGCTTGTACACATTCTACAAGGCCCACTCCCCACTACAACCAGTTAGCCAATTCAGAAAATCAGTAAGGTTGAGGCTGAGAAATCTTGATTTACAGTACAGTTTTGTAAGGAGAAGTAACATATCAGCTCTTACCACTCTCTCCCCAGACTCTATCTGTGCCTGGCACACAGAACATGCATGCTTGATGCTTGTTCGAAGATAAAGTAACTAGATTGGACCTGCAAGTGATTCTATAACGTAACAGAGTAGATGTCACTATCCCCAATTTTTCAGAAGAGCATATTTTAGTTCAGAGAATGTAAGTGCCTCACCTAAAGTTAGTCAGTTAATAAGCATGACTAGAATTCAGTTTGTTATTAATGCCTCCTAGTCATTTTTCCTCTCTTCTTGCTTCTCAACCAGGATATATCTAGTTATAAAACCACACTCAGCTAGATTCCAATAAGTCATTACTGACTCAAGTTCCCAGGCACAGACGTGGGGTTCCCAAAGTCAAGTTGTCTCAACCTTTAGCAACCTTTTCTTAGGTATAGGTCCACTCTCACCTCACCATGCATTATTGGAATCTACTTCTATGTGGGCAGCCACTTCCCCTGGCTCCAGAGACTGTGAAGCTATTGTAGTCTTCTTCTATGAGAGAGGTCTGAGGCCTCAGTTACCTAGAGGACATTAGTCTCAGCTTCTGCTTTTATTAAGTTTGTACCCCAGAACACCACCATTGCAAAGAACTTAGGAAATTTGTGTGCTCTATTGTATAGGTAAAGGAATTCTGGTGACGAAGTTGTTACATGTTGAGTTGTGACCTGAAAAGTCAGCAGTTTGAGACTACCAGTCACTCCTTGGAAGAAAGATAGAGCTTTCTACTCCTGTATCCAGTTATTCTGAGTTGGAATCAATTTGATGGCAATGAGTCTGTTATTTTGTTTCCCAGAAATGACTCCATTAGTGCCCCTGAGACATCTCTATGTAAAAGCTGAGGTGAGTGCCTTAAAGACATTGAGAATGTGAAAATGCCTGGGAACTAAGAATTACTTTTAAGAAAAATTTGCTGAGACACACTAATTTACTACAAGCAATAGAAATTCTTTTTTTTTGGTGGGGGGGGGCTTGGAAACTTTTGCTTAAAATTGTTTTGCTTAGACAATATAGAAGTACACTATATCATTCAGTAGCAGGTCTGGAGGTCTGGAGGTCTAGAGGTAGGGCAAGTTCTCTCACTGCCATTGAGTCCATTCTGACCCATAACTACTCTACAGGACAGGGTAGAATTGCCCCTGTGGGTTTCTGAGACTGGAATTCTTTAAAGGAGTAGATATCCTAGTCTTTCTCCTGGTGGTATCAGATTGCTGATCTTGTGAATGGCAGCCTGACCTGTGGCTCACAGCTCAATGGGGAACCACTGGCCATGAGGGCAAGGTCTAGAGATGGTTAATTCCATCTGCCTCATGTTATCAGAATACTGATTTTTCCCAGGTAGTTTGTCATGCTAACCTTTCTCAAGACCTGCTTGTTGCTGGTTTCAACATGCCATTGAGTCACTTCCATTCTTTGTTTTTATTTTAATGTTTTAAATGAACTCATATGTCATTAAAGACTCCGTGGCAGTCACTTAATTTGGTGTCAATTTGAGGATTAAGAGTGTAGGGGTGAAGCTTAACCTGTCAATCTGGAGACAGCCAATGAGACCTCTGTGTGGGCACAGCCTTCTTTTGAGTATTCTGGGAAATGTGGTAATTCCTTCTCGGAGGCTGGAGACACTATCTTTCTGCTCACTCCCTGGGAGACATTGCAGCTGGCAAGACACGTGGCAGCATGCTGATAGACTCTGAGCCCTGAAACTGGAGGAGTCATGGGGAGACCTCTGCCAGCGTTGTGACGCTTCTACCACCACTGGATACACAAGACACTGCACCCAGTGGCCTGTAATTGTCCTGGTATCATTGCATGTGCTTTGTGAGTCTAAAGAGGACTTATAGATTGGCGTCGCACATGTGGGATAACATAGGACTTACTACCTTGGACTGAACAGGGTTGGGATGTTTTCTCAATGTTCAATTGCTCTGATATATAAGCCTCTTTCTTATACACATATGCATGTTTATGAATTTGTTTCTCTAGTCTACCTGGACTAACACAGACTCCAAGGCCACTTCAGTTCCTTCCCTTTTCAATCTCTTGGACCAATGTGTAAATCTGAGGCTAAGGAATCTGGAGAGTTTGCTTTTTCCTCCATGAAGCAATTTTTAAATTATCTGTTTTGAGGGGCATTTTCCCCCAAAGTAAGCTCTCTTTTTGTTGTTGTTTCTCCCTTTGCCCCTCCTATATCTCTGTTCCCACCCCTTCTCTGACCTTTTCATCATCCTCACAGTCTTGTCTATTGGTGTATAAACCAAATGTCTTTGTTTTCCCCTAAATGATGGTGACATTGTCTATGTTTGTCAGATTGAGTTTATTAAGTATAATCTTCTCTATTTTTTCATATCTTGTCATGTTCCAGAGAGTTATAATTGTTTTTATTGATATTCTGGGTAATTTTCAACTAGTTCCTATCTCCATGTGACAGGTTAGAAGTGTCTCATACAGTTTTCTAGACTGGAATCTATATGGAAACAGATCCTGATGTCTTTCTCCCACGAGGTTGTGGGGTGACATGAAGTGCTAAACTCTAGGTTACACCTTCAGAATTTCTTGCTGATCAGTTTACAAAAGCAAAGGAAGTATATGACAGTATGACGGCTGGTCTATTGTTACCACTCTTTTCCACGTTGGGTTTTAAGGCCACATTAAATTTCATAGTCAAATGACCAAGGTTGGTATGGTTTAAAAACTCAATTTTAATGTTATAATGGAATCTAGAAAAAAAAGAACCTCATAATTATTAAGAGTTCCCAAGTACTACATTTATTTTAAAATCTCCTATTTGTATATCCAACCAAATTCATTGAACTGTAGAAACTCATATTTAATTGGGAATTCAGAAAAAGGATAGCATCTTTTAAAAAGTCATTGAAATAATATACAAAATGTGTATTTTAATTGATTGGTAAACATCTATTGAATTTTTTATTTTGTTCTCATTGTTATTAGTTTCCCATTCCCCCAACCTTTCCTTTCATAACCCCAAGAAACTATTAATCCAACTACTTTCTCAATATATCTACCGATCTTGAATTTCACATAAAGAAAAACATTAAAAACTAACAAAAATACAGAAAAATATCGATCAAAGAGAAAAAAAACAATAAAAACTAGAAAACAATTCAAATGTGTCAAAAGAGGAGAAAAATTGTAAAGTGTTAAAAATTAATCTATCTACAGCTGCATTAATTCATTTTCCAATGCACTCTGTCTGATAGGCAGGTTATTCACATCCCTGGCCAACAGTCAAAAGGAATTCTTAGTGGATTTAATTCACGTGCAAATCCTGCAAGTTAATTTTGGGCTTTGTGGTGGTTGCATAATTTCATATCAACTTGAGGTTATATAAAAGTGTAGGGTGTTCAGCCTGCCAATCAGAAGGATGACCTTGGGAACCTCCCTTCTCTCTCTGCCTTTCCCTTCATTCTGGATGACCCAGATTAGTGCCAGAGCCACCACTATTGTATCCACACCACTTTGCACTCACTGGCCTGTGGTCTTCCTGTACTATGTGTAATTGTCTGTGATTTTGTGAGTCTGACATTGAACTTATGGATTAAGACCAGATGTATGACCTTGAGTTGGACTGAACTGGGATGTTTTCTTAGTAGATAATTACTTCTTGACATAAAACTCTTTGTTACGTATATATGAGTGTCATGAGGTTTGATTTTCTAGTCAACCCGGCCTACCAGGCTTTCCCTATGATCCATAGCATTCTGTAAACTAGGGCAATGGCTCCTTTTTCATCAAATTTAGACTTCCTATTTCAAAAAAATGTACCCAAAGTCAATGTGGTGGACGTGGCCAGTTTTCTTAACCATGCTATTACTGTCTGTCAGCCACCGATGCCAACGACATACGAAGCTATATAAGAGACAGTCACAGATAGGGCAAAATCTTTCATAGGTTGATCCAGAATGCCCCAGAATTGTAGTTGGTTTTTATTTTCTTTTAACAATTCAGTAGTTCAATCATATTACGAAGTGTTGTACAACCATCACCATAATCAAACTTAGAATACTTTATTGTATTTAGTATCAATAACTGGCTTTCTCAACCTAACCTCCACTGCCATGACCCCAAGAAACAACAAATTCAGTTACTATTTCTATAGATTTACCCATCCTGGATTTCATATGCAGGAAACCATACAAAAACAAAAAAAACTAACAATGATTACATAGTAAAAGAGAAATACTTCAATAGAAAAGAAAGCAGAAAATATTTAAAACTAATATAAATTGAAAATGGGTCAAAGAGTAAACCGAGATTTTAAATCTTAACAGGAGAAGAAAGCCTCATCTTTCTTCCGAAGAGCTTTAAGCTTGCTAAAAATGTTGACGTGTGGTTAGCAACCCAATCCAGGACCCATTACCCCACCAGGCCTTCTAAATATAGGATAGTGGAAACAAATTATTTTAAAATTTTATTGCAAAATGGAAATTCTTATGGAATGGTTTTATTTGAGGAGATTTTAAAACTCAGATCAAATATGAAATAATCTTTAAAGTATCCACAATGTTTAGATAGAATTAGTTCACAGCACATTGCGTGGGTCATTTTACTCAAAATAGAAAATTTGTTTATGGGAGCAGAAGTTCGTGCATTTTCCTTGTTCCCAAGACATACACAACTTCAGGAAATGATTCATCATCTCGTGCTATCTTGTTTTTGAAATAAAACTACTGAAAATTCTACTTAGAAAAAAGAAACATTCAAGGTAATTTCAATTTTGAAAGACTATCTTGGCTTAAACATTTTTTTAAGGGGAACCATCAAAGAGCTTTTGAAAAAATGCAATGAAAAGATAATGGGACTTTTTGATGAGTCTTTTGAATTCTCCATTTATATCCACCCCATTCTGCTGAGTTCCCGAGGTTTCCTGTACAACTCACAGAGTCCTTAAGTGGGTCTGGGAGAAAGTAAGACATCAAGAAAGTCATGAATTCAGTACTAATCTGTAGCTGTGATCCACTATTAGCAAAATTGCAGAAATTCCATAATTTCTAGGTGCATAACTCATGCTATTGTTGCTAGGTGTCAGTGAGTCAACTCTAGCTCATATAGACCTCTTGAATAATAAAACAAAACTGTGCCAGGTCCTGAACCATCCTCAACAAATGTTGCTGTATTTGAGCCCATTGTTGCAGCCACTGTGCAAATCCATCTTAGTAAGGGTTTCCCTCTTCCTATTGCCAAGCACACTGCCTGTCTCCAGCTCAAGATATGTGTATTCCAGGAGTGGGGCAAATCGGGGCTTGAAGAAACCTCAACTCACATGTGCTCATTGGCCGTGCTGCCACAACGAACCCACCGATCACCATCTTTCTACGGAGGAGAGGCTTCAAACTACTGCCTCTGTACTTAGCAGCCAAGTGTGGAACCATCTGCACCAGGACTCCTCACAGTTGCATCAAAGTTCAGATAACTGAGCGACATAACTAAGCTGAACATGGTGACATGAATCAAGCAAACCTGTGGGACTGCAGTCTTCAGGATCTTCATTGACTGAAAGGGCAACATTCTAGGTAAGAAGAAACCGCTGCAAAAATCCAATAATCAGAACTTGGGGTATATGGAGTATGAATCTAGAAAAATTGGAATCTATCAAAAATGAAATGGAATGTTTGAAGAATGATATCCTAGGCATTAGTGAGCTCAAATGGACTCGTGTGAGTAATTTTGAAACAGATAGTCATATGGCATTATTATACTAGAAATGACAGAGTCAAGAGGGAAATCTTTGCATTCATAATCAAAAAGGACATTTTGAGGTTTTGAAGCATAATGAAGTCTGTGATAAGACTATATTTATCAATTTACAAGTTAATTTGATCATACAAATAGTCTTCAAATTTATGCACCAACCACCATAGCTAGTGATGAAGAAATGGAAGAATTTTACCAATGTCTTCAGTCTGAAAGTGATTGAACATGCAGTCAAGATGCATTGGTAATTACTGGAGATTAGAATGAAAAAATAGAAACAAAGGAAGGAATAGTAGTTGAAAATCATGGCTTTAGTGATGGAAATGAAGCTGGAGATCACATGATAGAATTTTACAAGACCAACAACTTGTTGTAGCAAATACTTTTGTTCAGTAACACAAATAACAACCACATGCATGGATTTTTCTAGGGAGGATACATCGACATCAATTGACTTTATCTGGGGGAAGAGACGCTGGAGAAGCTCACTAACAGCAGCTGAAACAAGACGAGCAACTGGCTGTGGAGCAGATCATCAACTGTTCATATTCAAGCACAGGTGGAAGCTGAAGAACATTAAAACAGGTCCACAAGAGTCAAGAGGTGACCTAGAGTCTACCTTGCCTAAACTTTTAGAACATATCTCTCTGTTGTTTTCAACACCAGTAATAGAAGACTTAAAGAGCTGTCGGAGAACATCATTGTGAAGAAAACAAAAAGTCATTCAAAAGATAGGAAAAAAATGAATGCCAAAAGAAACTCTTGAACATGTTCTTCATTGTGGAATAGCTAAAGCAAATGGGAAAAAATGATGAGGGCAAAGAGTTGAACAGAAAATTTCAAAGGGTAACTTGAGAAGAAAAAATCAAATATTATAATGAAATGTGCAGACCTAGAGTTAGAAATCCAAAAAGAAAAAATTCAAACTTCTATGGGCAAAATATTGTATAATTCAAGAAGCATCAAAAGAAGATGCAAAGAATACACAAATTTCTCATACCCAAAAGAACTGTGGTCAATATTCCAATATTTCATGAGGTAGAATATAAGCAAGATCAATGATGCTGAAGGGAAAAGTCTAAGCTGCACTGAAACCAGGAGCCCAAGCCAAGGCTCCAGGAATTGATGGGATACCAAATGAAATGTTTCAACAAGCTAAGAAAGCACTGGAAGCACTTACTCTTCTATGCCTGGAAATTTATAAAATTTACTTGTCCAGCTTACTGAAAGCTATCCATATTTGTACCCACTTTGAAGAAAAGTGACCCAAAATAATGCTCAAATTATAGAACAATATCATTGATATCAAATGCAAATAAAATTTTGCTGAAGATCACTTAGCAAAGGTTTCAGCAGTACATTGACAGGGAGCTGACAGAAGTTCAGGTCAGAATCAGAAGAGGATGTATAATAAAGAATATTATTGCTGGTGCCAGATGGATCTTAATTCGAAGCAGAGAACTCCAGAAAGATGTTCATTCATGCTTTATTGACTATGCTAAAGCATTCAACTTTGAGGACCATAACTATAGGTAATCTTGGAAGAACTGTGCTCATATGGAATTTTTACATGAATCAAGAGGCAATAGTGTCATTATTAGTTCTATTAATCTGATATTCCATGATGTTCACTGGCCCAATACAATTACTTAAGCCAAATAGGTGCATAAGCAAATGTGGTGAAGAAAACCGATGGCACCCAGCTATCAAGTGATATAGAGTTTGGGGTCTCAAAGCCTGAATATAAACAAACAGCCATCTAGTTGAAAAGTAGCCACGTCCACATGGAAGAAGTGACCATGCGGTGTCAAAAGGATCAGGTCTCAGGCATCAAACAGGAAAAAAATTTCACTGTGTGCACACCTTCCTGAGATGGTCACTGAGAACATGTGGGGGCAAGAGCAAGAGTGGTCAAGATAGCTGATAGTACCCAGCTATCAAAAGACATAGCGTCTGAGGTCTTAAATGCTTGAGGTGAACAAGTTGTCATATAGCCCAGGAGCAACAAATTCCACCACAGAAGAAGCACATTAGCTTGTGTGACCATGAGGTGTGAAAAAAAAAAAACAGGTATCAGGCATCAAATAACAAAAATTATATCATTATGTACCCACCCTCCGAACATGATTGATGAAGACAAAAGGGTGCAGAGGCAGACAGAGCGGGGGAAGACGATGGTGCCCAGACATCAAAGGATAAAGTATCTGGGATCTTAAAGTCTTGAAGGTGAATAAATGGTTATCTAGCACAGAAGCAGCAAAGCCCACATGGAGAAAGCACACTGGCGTGGATGATCACGAAGGGTAGAAGGGAGCAGATATCAAGCGTCACAGAACAAGAATCACATTACTACGAATGAGGAGAGATCAGATTTGGGACCCAAGGCCCACTTGGACACCCCCTGGCGGGCAGGAGACAGGCCAGTCAAGGTGCAATGAGGTGGCAATGAAACATACAACCTTCCTCTAGTTCCTGAAGGCTTCCTCCCCCCACTATCATAGTCCCAATTCTACCTTACAAGTCCAGCTGGACTGGAGGATGTACACTGGTAGAGATGGGAACTGGAAATATGGGGAACCCAAGACAGATAAGCCCCTTGGGGTCAGTGGTGAGAGTGGAGTTATCAAATGGATGGAGGGGAAGGTGGGGTAGCGAAAGGGAGCCAATTACAAGGATCTACACATAAGCTCCTATCTGGAGGGAAGACACCGAAAGAGTGGGTGAGGGGAGGCATCAGGCAGTGTAAGATATGACAAAACTTTAATAATTTGTAAAGTATTGAGGGTTGTTGGGGGAGGAGGCAACAGGGATGGAGGGGAAGGGATGAGAAGCTGATATCAAGGGCTCAAGTGGAAAAGCAGATATTTCGAGAATGATGATGGCAGCAGGCATGTGAAGGTGGATGGCACAGTATATGCTTTTATGTGTTGTGGGAAGCGATGTATGAGCCCCCAATAAAATGATTTTTTAAAAGGCAATAGTGAAAAAAGAACAAGAAATACCGCACAATTTAAAATAAAAAAGGTGTGCACCAAAGTTGTAGTCTCTTAGCTTACTTATTCAATCTGCACTCTGAGTGAATTATCAGAGAAGCTGGATTATATGGAGAATGGGGCATGAGGATTGGAGGAAGGTTTATTAACGTGAAATATGCAGATGACACAACCTTGCTTGCTGAAAGTGAGGACTTGAATTCACTTGCTGATGAAGATCAAGGATTGCGGCCCTCAGAATGAAATACAATGTAAAGATGATCAAAATCTCTATAACTGGATCAGTAGGTAACATGATAGAAAAAAGTTTGAAGTTGTTAAGGATGTTGTCTTGCTTGACTCCTCAATTAATGTTCATGAAACAGCAGTCAAGATCAAAAGACATGTTGCATTAGGTAATTCTGCTGCACAAGACCTCTTTAGAGTAATGAAAAGCAAGGGTATTACTTTGAACATTAAAGAGTCTTTGACCGGAACCCCTAAACATGTGCCATATATATATGTAAAGGTTGGACTTTGAATAAGGAGGACCAAAGAAAAATTGATGCATTTGCATCACAGTACTGGAGAAGAATAATGAAAGTACAATGGACTACTAAAAGGGCAAACAAATGTCTCTTGGCCAGACACGTAAGACCAGAGTGCTCCTTAAAGGCAAGAAAAGCAAACCTTCATCTTATATACTTTGCACAGATTTTCAGGAGAGACCAGTCCCTAGAGATGGGTATAATACTTGATAAAGCAGAGGGGCAGGAAAAAAGAGGAAGGCCCTCAATCAGATGAATTGACACCCTAGTTGCAACAATGGGCTCAAATATAGGAACAACTGAGAGGATGTTGCTGGACTGAACAGGGTTTTGTTCTGTTGTCCAGTCACTGAGTTGAAATAGACTGGGTGGCACCTAACAACTCTAGCTGTTCCTTCTTCTTTGTTTCCATACTTTGCATTCCAGTCACCAGAAATTATCAATGCATCTGGATTGCATGCTTGATCAATTTCAGACAGAAGTTGGTCGATTTCGTCAATTCTTCTTCACCAACTTTTGTGTTGGTGTACAAATTTGAATAATAGTTGTATTGGTTGGATTTCCTTGAAGGTGGAGCTGATCCAATCATGGAGAGCACTGTACTTCTTGATTGATTTTGCAATGTCCTTTTGATAATGAATACTACAGCATTCTTCATGATTGTGTTATTCCTGGAATAGTCAAATATATGATTTTCTGATTCAAAAGGGCTAATACCAGTCCATTTTAGGACTCTAATGTCTAGGATATTCATCTTCTGCCTTCCATTTCATCTTTGACCACTTACGATATTGCTAGGTTCATATTGTGCATATACACGTTCTGACACTAGCACATTTGTGCAGCTCTTTCTTTTTACTTTGAGTTGTGCCCCATCAGCAAATGAAGATCCCAAAGGTTTCACTCCAAATGGCTTTACCTAACTCAAGTCACACTGGCCAAATCCGTTCTGAGAAATCAGCTCCTTTTCAATCATATTTCAAGAGCTCTCAGATCGAAGGGGCCCATCCTGGACACTCTCTGACAATGTTCTGTTTCCATTGATTTGGCCCCAGTACTGGCAAAGCTATACAGTAAGCTTTAGGTGGCTCCAACGTGGGGAGCTGAATTCTTCATTTTCTGTTCTTAGTCTGGAAGCTGTGCTGAAACCTGCTCACTTTGGGAGATCCTGTTGGCATTTGAAATACCAGTGACATTACTTGTAGCATCAAAGAAACACATAAACCACCACAGTGTGACAAACTGACAGACAAGGATAGCATTAATAAACTATTCATTATTTAGGTTTTTCATTAGCAGTCTGAAAGGTCTCTAGCATAAAAAAAGTGTTAATTTTTTCTGGAATATTTGTTTGAATGAAGTACGAATGGATTACTAAGTTTTTTATAATTACTAAGTTTAAAATCTCATTGATTGACCTGTCAACATGTGTCTCTTACCTTGATTTTGGTTTTAGTAAGAGAAATTTTTGAAATATAAAAAGGAAATTATTTATTCAAGGATATATGATAAGAAGACTCATTTATATATAAAAATTAGCCTGGTGTGTGTCAATGAACTTGAATTTTCAATTTAGAAACTGGAAGAGGCACATTTAATTTAAATCAGAGTAGAAAGATGATAATCAACTAAGTTGCTATCCATAGTAATATCAACCACTGAGGAATTTCTATAGTCTCAGAAAACAATGACCTTAGGTAGGGAAATAATTAAAATAAATGAAAATGTTAAAACTAGAAAGAAACAGAATGTATATTTTCTCAAAATATATGCTTCATAACATCTACTAAAAATATCACACACATTAAAAATATGTGCAAAAATATTATGAGAAAATAATACATTTTATTGAAATGTATTGAATAGCTAAGGCTAATAAACTGGAAAAGTGACAAAGTGTCAATTCTACATCTAGTCTTTTATATATTCAAAAAAAGAAAGCTAGAATCAAGGGTTT
Organism: Nesogale talazaci; assembly: GCA_004026705.1. Lineage (NCBI taxonomy): Eukaryota > Metazoa > Chordata > Mammalia > Afrosoricida > Tenrecidae > Nesogale > Nesogale talazaci. The sequence continues at coordinate 3,435 of PVJH01033628.1, read as the reverse complement.
TTATAGAAGATAACAAGATTTTCCAAAAATTTTATATTGAGATAATAAGCCCAGAAACAGGCACAAAATATTTTGAAGAAGAATTTTGTAAGCAAAAGAGAATAACACTTATTTATAAAGCTATAGTAATTAAAGCAATGTGATTTGGTATAGAGACCAATGATCTGGTAGAAAATTGGAAAAGATGCAGAAACAGTCTGTGTTTATGTAAATTTAATATGTGGAAAATGTAAGAAGAAAAAGAAAAAAGAATAAGTAGAGTGCTGGAAAAACTGGTATCACACAAGAAAAAAAATGAAATTGACTTCACATCGCATAAGTGCATAAAAATCATTACCAAAAATAACAGAGTCCTAGATATGGGAAATAAATGTTTAAAACATTTAGAGCACTTTGAAAGTTATATCTTTATGTTTTCAGACTGTAACTGAATTTTAAAAAGCAAATAATAACTTGATTACAATAAAATCTAAAACATGCTTGAACAAAAAAAATCATCAGAATACTTAATTGACTATTAAAAACTTCTGGGCAAAGATAATTCCTTTTTGTCAAAGGGCATACGATTTTAAGTAATAAAATCCAAGAAGAAAAGCCATATAAAAAATGCTCAATCCCTCCTCTAGCTTTCATTTTAGGAAAAGGGCAATTAAAATGATCCCTCATCAAAGAAAACTTCAAAAATCTGATAAGATCAAAGTTGATGCGGAGGTGGATATGGGATAACTTTATACACATCGTTTGTAAGAGATTAAACTGGCAAAATTTAGAAAACAATTTAGAAGAATTTAATAAAAATGAAAGTAAATCTGCTCTTTAATCCAATAATTCAATTCAATATAAAAACCTTAAAAACATTTTAATGGCACATGGGAATATGTATAAAAATGTAAATAGAAGCAGCTATTTAAATACCCACCGACAAGAAACTATTTTATTATAATGATTTTACTTAATAAACTTGGTGGTACAGCGATTTAAGCATTGGGCTTAAATCAAGGCCAGCCATTCTAAGCCAACAACCATGTGCTGAGAGAAAGGTCTAGCTGACGCTTCTAGCTGGCGTTCAGACATGTCTACAGTCTTGAAAACTCTAAGAAGCAATTCTACCCTCTTCAACAGAGTTGCGATGATTCTGAACATACTTGGGGTTTTGGGTATATTTTTAGTGAATAAACCACAAATCAACATGTTTATTATCAGAGCATAATTTTAAATCAAATAAATACATTAAAATAAGTTTCAAATGTGAATATACTAGGTAGGTAGACTGATAGATAGGTAGGTAGAAAAGAGAGAATGACATTTCTATCAAGTCAAAAACCATTAAAATATTGTTAATAGTAACATGTTTGTAAAGATAAAGGCATTTTAAAAGGAATGGGAACTATCAAGATCAATTTCAGAACAGAATTTCTGAGTATGCTGGGGCATGACTGGAAGCTCAGAAATAATACTTTTGGTAACATTTTATTTCTTAAGCTTATTATACAAGACTTGAATTGTTCATATGAATAAGTGGTAGCTGCTAACCAAAGGTCCAAAGACAAAAAGCCCTTAGCCTCTCCACAAAAGAAAGGGCTGGTCATCTGTTCCTGGCACAATTAAAACTCAAAACCCTGAGCCATTTTTTCACTGTAGGGGTAGGATCCTATTCCTTTAGAGGGAAGCCAATTAGACAATAGTCACTGTGTTTGATGTATTAGAAACAGCTAAGCCACTTACCTTCTCTTAGTATGCTCTGTTCATCTTTGAGAAATCCCTTTCTGCTTTTGCTGAAGCAGAAGCTTCTACAGCAATTTTTGACAATAACTTTAGCTCTTTGAACATTTTCAGGAGTTGCATAACTCACTCATAAGATCTCGTGAATTTTGGCCATAACATAGAGCTGACACTAAGGACAGCAATTCCCTCTTTGGTTGTTGAACACTTTGCCTCTTTATGTCCTATGTTTGTTTGCTGAAGTAACAAATAGAAGGAAATAAAATTGTAGTATCTCATCCAAGTTTTATGAAATGAATCAATTATTACAAACATAGTTCTGTTTAATTTTATACCTATGAACTGAATGAATATTTAGTTACTCAAAATATGCTGTGGCACAAACATTTAAAAAGAACAATGAATGTAAAATTGTGATTTCCACCCTTGGGTGACTGTCCAATTGCACACCTTACAGAGAATGCTGAACACAAGTGTCATTTTGACAACCAATGCAAACTGCCTGCATCCCTACCATTGATGGCAATGCCTGTCAAACTGAGAGGGAAGAGTAGAACTACCCCTATGGGGGTCTGAGACCATAAATCTTTTGCATCTACAAAGCATCTAGTTGTTTCAAATTGCTGACCTTGCAGAAATGATATACACAAAGGTAACTTATTATTTCATACAGTTAATACTTGTTATTTCATACAGTTAATAGAGTTAATGATAATAGAGATACACAAAGTTTATTATAAGAAAGCATTTTAAAATATTAACACCTGATCAGCAGCCCAGTCTGTATCCAAAATGGACTTGGCAGCATCAAAGCACCCATCCACCTACTTCATCCATCAGTGACAATAACATGCCCTCTTTTAAATACTTTCTTACATGAGACTAAAGAAGAGAGTATTGCTACAAAATCATGGAAACTCTTCCTAAGCAAAAATATCAAATTATGGAGCTGCTGTTTCTCAGCAGATCGTCCATCTGGATCTACATACGTTGAAGGCAGTGCCCGCACCATCTCAAAAGAGCAGCTGTGGCATCCTCGAGGGATTTTGATGATGCACTTTCTAAAAATATTCTTGAGTCTGTGGACAAAATACGAAGGGCCAGAATGGTTGTCTGGTGGAGAGGGTATAGTCTTCCAGTTGGATTGTTCTAGGGCTGCCTTCCCACTCTTGAAGAATGAGCAGATGCATTGTCACATTAAAAAACAATCTCTGGACATTTCCTCAGCAATGCAGGTTTTGATTGGCTGAAACCTTTTTAATACGGTCCCCTGACTATCCCGACGCACCCCTGGCATTGGACTGTCATTCTCGAGGTTGACACTTTGAGGCGTCTGTGGGACAAAGGCAGCGCTTTCCACTGCTGTCATCAGGTATGATCTCAGAACCCATAGGGGGTCGTATGAGTCAGCTGAGTTGAGCTGAGTTGAGATCTCTGCTTGTCCTGAGAGAAAATCTATTATGATTACCCTTTGGAATCCCATAAAAACCTTTTTTCTTTTTTCTTTTTTTGCCTTGAGGTTCACTGGTCCAGCAGGATTTCCTCAGAAATGACTCTTGGAGCTCATTCTGTCTGGATTGAAGGCACCCTCATGACACTGAGACAAATGTATAACTGAGAACAACTGTCTGCGGACAGCAGTCTACATAAAATTTACCTTGTAGATGCCTGTGCATGTATGAACTAGGACTGTAGTAGCAATATTTTTGACCT
>PVJH01033627.1:0-21412 GCA_004026705.1 Nesogale talazaci | reverse complement strand
CAACTATAGTGGAAATAAATGAATCCTCTTGTACCATCAAATTATTAGCTCTTTTTTCTGTAACGTCCGCCTAGGTGACGTCTAGTTAAAGAAAGTTGTTGTTAGCTAGGTGCCGCTGAGTGAGTTCCAACTCCTCGCCACTCTGTGCACAGCCGAACCCAACACTGCCTGGTCCCGCCGGAGCCTCACACTGGTTCTTATGTGTGAGCCCACGGTTGCAGCCACTGGGCCAATCCATCTTGTCAAGGGTTTTCCACTTTTCCACTGCCTTTCTGCTTTATCAAGCCTGATGCCCTTTCGTAGGACTGGTCTCTTCTGGCAACATGCCCAAAGCATGTGAGACTAAGTCTCACCATCCTCGCCTCTAAGGAATGTTTGGATGTCCTTCCAAGACAGAGCAGTTTGTTCTTTGGGCATTCCATGGTATTTTCAACAGGGAGTCTGTAGCTGCAACAGAGGTTCACAAGCTTTTTTGGCTTTCTGATAAAAAAATTATTCAGTGCAGTTAAAATTTTTGTACTATAGCCTATACTTCAGTATAAAATAAGGGGTATGGGTATCTGCTTATATAGCCTGCCTGTATCATTCTAGCCACCTCTGCCCTAGGATGTGTTATTGCTCACTTTGGTAAACACTGATCTACAGGTTTAAAAACAGATATATGGAAGATGCAGAAGAGGTGAAATGGAGTCAATATAGCCCTTCTAGCCATAATTATAATTCTTTATGTGATGTATGACAATCTGATCACTATGCCTGTGGCTAGCATCCCATTTAGGAAGGAGTTCTGTCCTATGCTAATGGACAGGATAGCAGTGAGATTAAATCTCCAGTTTAGTGGAGGGGGTGAGCCAAGATACCACCCTGTTTCCTTGGGTGTATGGTCAACTGAAAGACAAGTACTACATCACCATCAAAACCATTGCTCTGCGTATAAAAACTACCTCAGAAGTAGGAACGGAGAGAGAAATCCCAATCCTTCTAGAAGTGGAGCACATTTGAGATCACCATCCCTATCTGAAGTGATGGTGTCACCAAAAGCTTTCGCACAGAGATCATGGAACAGAGCAAAGGAGTCAGGCTGAGACCAGAGGCCAAGGCAAAGGGACCTTGAGACAGCACACAGGAGCCAAACTTAGAATGTGAGACTGCAGGGCAAAGCAGAGGTAGGCTCCCCAGCACCCAAAGCTAGAAACCAAGAGGACCTGTGGCTGAGAAAATAAAGACCTCAGTCAAAAACCTGTTAGCCTAATACATGTGTATTTGAGTAGCCTTCCCTTATGGAGCAATTGTATTGCTTCAAGATGGCATTCAGAGGAAAATGATAGAAGTTTTATGAACATGGTGACCATATTTAAAACAGGGAAGTGAACATCATGTCTAGTTTAATCTAATAATAATCTGGCAAAGTCTAATAGTCTGACATAGTTTATCATTAGTATTTTTCAACTTGAATGCAAATCAAGTTACTGAAACTCAAACATAGTGATTTCCTCCTGATTATGAAACCTGGTAAGCCCTGGTGGTGCTATGAGAGAAGCATTGGTTTGCTAACCACAAGGTTGACAGTTCAATCTCACCATCAACTTTACAGGAGAAAAATGGGGCTGTCTGCTCCTGTAAAGGTTTAGTCTTGGAAACTAGATAGCAGTATCTCACAACATGTGTGGTTCTCCCCCTGGAGGGTGCTGCAACTACTCAGGGGGCTATGCAAGCAGGTGCCTACATTTCATCCTGTACTGTGGGCTATAGTACAAAGTTTTTAATTACCAAGAGGAAACAGCCATTTTTTCCTGAAAAAGGAATGGTAGATCAGAGCAGTTTGTGAGCTTACGCTATATAAGATCTTTATGCCACAGAATCAACTCGATGATAATGGGTTTGAATTTGGGGGATTGACTGATAAAAGGATCAGTTGGTTGCTGAGTCTTCTATCAGTGCTTATCTGGATGTTAACCTCTATCTTTGTCCTCCCCTTATACTCATTAACTTCACCCCAAACCTAGAGATGATTTACCCAAAGGCTGCTTTTTGCCCCTCTCCTCAATTTGAAAAGGTAAAGTTAGAGAGCGTCAGAATTTAGAAAACACATCCTTCCAACAAAAAGATTATCTGCTTTGGTATTAAAATTCCTCTAACTCTATTTGGAGGTTGTATTATTCATCATCTAATAATTGAAATCATAAAAATCTGTCTGTTGGGTTACTAATAAACTGTTCATCTGGGGTTTAAGGCAATTAAAGTATGCACATAAGTACTTTTGGTGGTTTCAAAACTCCGAGGGCTGTAGAAACTTCAAAAATGAGTAAGAATTTTGGGTTTGAGGGTCTTTTCATTTGTTTGCTTTTTTTTAAGGCTTTAAACTTCAGCATGATTCAAGGTTATGCTGGTCTGTTTTACCCCACACTCTATTGGAAGCATTTGGGAGATCAAAATTTTTTTGTCTGTCATTGGTTAATGTGAACCTGCAGCCCTTCAAATTATGATAAAACCAGGTTGATGGATCACCTCGAATTGGGGTAGATGTTTAATCAATTTTCTTTAAATTTATATCAAAATTAGGATTGTTTTTGCTTTGTCCTTAGAGAATATCTGAATAGGTGTCCTATTTCACTTAGGTTTTCAGTTTCAATTGATTAAAAGCAACTACTATAAGGAAATTTATTTAAAGTAGCCCCTTTATAAAAATACCTCCATATCTTCAATCCTTTATCCCCACCAAGAAAAAAAAAACAGAAAGAATATGCACTAAAATATTACACTCAAATCTGGAATTTCTGCTTTCTTCTCTGAGTATTGTATATATTTCAAAATATTTGTTATGACATAATGTATTTTAGTTATTTTTAAAAGATAAATTTTAATAAAAGGAATAATTAGAGCCATTGGAAATATAATTAAGCCAAATTTATTAAAGACCACAAAGCTCTGAAACAATTTTATTATGAAAAATCTCAGTGGCAAAGTAAAAGAGTGGTGGAAAGTTAGACCAGGGATAATGGAGATCACTGAACCAGGGAAGGGTTGGTTTCCCTAAATAATGTTTTTCCTTGACCAATGTGGCACATGTGTTTTGTTTTGCGCTTTTTTTTTAACAGTTTCATTAGCACTTCTTCCACACACTATACAATTCAATAATTCAGTCAGATCCAGAAGAGTAGTACAATCATCACCACCATCAAGTCTTGGACAGGTTCTTCGTTGTACTCCAGTGTGCTTCTCCAGGAGCCTGGTGGGCTGCTCCCCGTCAGATCACATTGGTCAGCTCCAGAGCCCAGCCCCACTTACAGGGAAGCTGATGAATGCTGAGCGGTGGCAGGTTTACCACAAAGCCACATTGTTCCAAAACAGTCCAGTTAAGTGGCTGTCCATGTCCCAGCAGTTTCACCTGAAATTATAAACATACACACAACAGTCACTATGTTCTTCCCTCTGACCCACCCATTTTTTAATTGGGAAGGAGTGAATATCATGGTGGGTTTTTTTTTAGCATTAAAGATCAATTCATTTTTTACCTTTTCATGTTTGATATTTTTAACCCTTGATTCAACTTCCTCTGTTACTCTCCAGAGGAAGTAGAAGAGCACAGACCCAGGGAAAGCAGAATTCTGGAGAGACTAGATGGAGTGGCCAAGTGGGGGGACTGCTGAAGAGAGGAGGGGTGGGTGGTAGAAAAGAAACTCTGGCCTGCCCGCTCCTTACACAGGATGCTTAGGGAATGACTGCCCTCCCTTACCCCCACCCAGACCTGGACTCCCTAGTAATCACCACTAGTCAACAAGTCAACAAGATACATTGTATCAGTCATTACTGCTAATGTTCTACAACAAAGAGGCTTTCAAATTTTTATGGGAAAATGGAATTAAAAGACAATAGAATTTTCCCATGAACTTTCTAAAGCTCCCAGGACATCCTTTGACAAAACAAATGCAATAAGTGGTTTTTAAAAATCATTGTATTGGAGACTTGAACAACTCTTATCATAATCCATCCATCCATTGTGTCAAGCACCTTTGTGCATTTGTTGCCATCATCATTTTCAAAAAATGTTCCTTCCACTTGAGCCCTTAGTATCAGCTTCTCATTTTTCCCCTCCCTCCCTCATGACCCCTTGATAATTTCTATATTTGTTTTCATGTCTTATACTGATCGATATCTCTCTTTACCCACTTTTCGGTTGTCCATCTCCCTGGGAGGGGATTATAGGTAGATCATTGTGATCAGTTCTTCCTCTCTCCCCCCTGATATGGCTCTCAAAACTAGTTCTAAGGGGTTTATCTGTCCTGGATTCCCTGTGTTTGCAGCTCTTATCTGTACTCGAGTATATGCTCTGGTCTAGCCAGATTTGTAAAGTATAGTTGGATTCATAGAGTGGGGAGTAGGGGAGAAGAGGAAGCATTAAAGAACTAGAGGAAAGCTGTATGTTTTATCAGTGCTATACTGTACCCTGACTGGCTCATCTCCCTAAACCCTAGACTCTTCTGTAAGGGGATGTCCAGTTGCCCACAGATGGGCTTTGGGTCTCTACTCTGCACTCCCCCTCATTCACAAATGATATGATTTTTTTTGTTCTTTGATGCCTGATACCTGATCCTACCTATACCTCATGATCACACAGGCTGGTGTGCTTCCATGTGGGCTTTGCTGCTTCTCAGCTAGATGGCCACTTGTTTATCTTCAAACCTTTAAGACCCCAGACACTATCTCTTTTGATAGCCGTGCACCAACAGCTTTCTTTGCCATATTTGTTTATGCACCTGACTTTTCTTCAGCAATCATGTTGGCAAAGTGAGCATCATGAAATGCCAGGTTAATAGGACAAAGTGTTCTTGCATTGAGGGAATACTTGAGTAAAGACCCAATGTCCATCTGCTCCCTTAATACTAAACCCATAAATATATGCACATAGATCTATTTCCCCATCATCATATATAAATATATTTACATATGTACATGCCTGTATTTAGACCTCTATAAATGCCCTTTGCCTCCTAGTTCTTTCCTCTATTTCCTTTTACTTTCCTCTTGTCCCACTACCATGTCCAGCCTTCATTTGGGTTCCAGTAATTCCTCAGTTACATTACCCTTCATCAAACCAAACCAGGCTTCCTACACACTCCTCATCATCAATTTGAACAATAAGTATTGTTCCCTTATCCCTGGAAAATAAGCAGTTTTACACATGTCCTGGGGTTCATTAAAACCAGAACTTTTTGCTTATCAGAGGGAATAATACAAAAGTAAATTGCCTGAATTTTGAAATGACACACTTATTTGGCATCGGTAAGAATCTAGAAAACCAAAAGATCATCAGTGTCATAGTCAGGCTACTAAGCGAAGTAACAAAGTATGAACACTGAGCTCCATCTCTCTGCCTTGCCACACACAAGGGTGAGGCATACATAGAAAAAAGCATTATATAGAGACAATTCAATTCGCCTCCATCACGGTCTTCAATTTCTTAATAATTACTAAGCTATAAAATAATGAACCCGGGCTAGCCCCGGTGGCCTAAGTGGTTGAGTGCGGGACTGTGGCCCGCGGGCTTGGTGGTTCAAATCCAGCAGAGGCTCTCAGGAGCAGCACTGGGTAGCGCCCACGCCCACCAGAGGAGTGATGCCCGCATCCCCCCTCCAAAAAAAAAGAACCCAATGTCAGACCTGGTGCTTATAATGGCTACATGAATCATAATCTTTCTCCAAAGCTTTTTTTGGTGAGTTTTTTTTCCCAATGATTTTATTGGGAGCTCTTACAGCTCTTATAACATTCAATACATCATTTGTATCAAATATATCTGAACACTTTTTGGTGATTTTTATAAGGAAAGCCTGCTCTTTTATTCAGATGTGTTCTGGAATGGGGTATCAGGCATGCATCTGGATCCCAGCCTTGCAGAAAGAATCCTTTTGACTGCATGTGGTATGGTGCAGCAACGTGGAATTCCTGCAAAGAATAATGTTTGCTTTGCACTGATATACATAGAGATGGTATAACTCTTTCAAAGTTGGGTTTTCTGGCAAATGAAAAGAAAATTTCAAAAGTTTCGGCCAAAGACTGCCATTGATGAAGGTACTTTTATAAGGTATTTTTTTTTTAAGTACATACAGTCCTTTCTTCTTAAAGTTTGAAAGATGTTACATTTTTCAAGACTATCCTTGGCAGCAGTTTAAGGGAGCAATAAGATAACAAAAACCCTTCTTACCTTTGTCTGGCCCCACGTAGCTTTGGGTTGACCAAGAAACAACTGCCCTGATGTGGGCCATTGAAGAAAAAGGGCATAGACAACATTTTCTTTAGGTTTGGATGTATACCTAGTTAAAGTGAAAAACAATCAAATTGTAGTAATAAAGATATGTCTCACTCTTCTCGTTACTCATGTGAGGTCAAGTCTTCAATTAGGTTACAGTGGTCCATTTTCCGATGTCGTCATTAAAAGAAAGGAAAGGAAATTAGCCTTTGGTGACCTAAAAAAACTCCTCCCTTCACTTACCAAGTATTAAAGGGAAGTTCTTAAAGAAGAACGATTTTTAAAACTTAGGTTGATGCCTTAGGTGACGTATCACAGAACAAATCAGTTCATTTTGCCTTCACATTCAAAGCACATTCTGTTTCAGCCCATCCTTTGCCTTCCCCTCCATGGACCATCACGGATCCCACCTTTTCCCTCTGTTTCCTATCTCCGTACCTCCTTTCCGAACACTCTGTTAATACCCTTGAGTAAATGCTGCCTTTTCCATTTTAAAAAGGTTGATGATTCTAGCCTGGGATGAGTTCAGTCCCAAATTTGAAGGGTCCTTAGTCATTAAAAAAAAACAACCCAAACCACACAACTTACTGCCATGAAGTTGATTCCAACTCAGAGTGACCTTGGAGGAGAAGGGGAGCTGCTGCCATGGGTTTCTGAGACACCCCAACACCTCATCTTTCTCACTGGAGCATCTGTTGCTTTCCTTACAGTTAACAGCCCCGTGCCTAACTACTACAACTCCAAAGCTCCTCATTGGCCTGCTTTTAAAAAAATGGTTTTATTGGCATGTGCTTCACATATCATACAATTTAATCACTCACTTATCTTAAGAAGATTAATCCCTACAATCAATTTCTGAACATTCTCTTATACTCGTTGTTGTTAGCTCCCGTTGTCCCCTCTCTCCCCTGCCATGCTACTAGGGAATTTCAACCCAGTTACTATCTCTATACATCTACCTATTCTGCATTTTACATATGGGAAATCATATAAAACACAAACAGCAAACAAGCAAATTATGTAACAACAATGACTAGACAAAAGATAGAAAAACCTTAATCTAAGAGAGAGTGGAAAATGTTAAAATGGAAACTTTAAAATGGGTCAAAAAGTAGATCAATTGTAACGTTGTTACAATTAAACCTAAATTCATCTTTCATAATGAACTTTACAATGTTCTCTATCTGGTGGCAAGGCATCCCTCCTTTATGGTCAGAGGGCATTCACCGACGCCTTAATCCATGTGGAGACCCTGCCAATGGACTTTGGGCTTCTTCTGTGATCCATAGCCTTCTAAAAACCAGGTATTTACAATTTAAATTCTGATGTCATTCCCTCATTTGGATATTGATTTTATTATTTATAATCTTTGGATCGCACAGGCTGGTGTGCTTCTTCCATACAGACTCAGTTAGCACCTCATTTGGCATCCATATCTCCAGTGATCTCTTCTCTTCGTGACTCTGGACATTATTTAAATGGATCATCTGTCTTTTTGTTGTTGAGGTATTGAAATTTTTCCCATAAATTTTAACGATGAATTCTTTGTCATTGTGTTAATCTGGGTTGACTAAAGAAAAAAAAATCCAGAGGCACAAGTGTATAAGAAAAAGCTTTATATCAAAGAGTAATTGTTTATTAGGAAGACATCCCAACCCAGTCCAGATCAAGTCCATAAGTCGATATTAGCGCATATGTCTGATACCACTCTATAAATTCCTCTTTAGACTCATGTAGCTCATGCAATGATGCTGAATGCAGGAAGATCACAGGCTAATGGGTAGAAAGTCTGTAGGTCCACTGGTGGTGGAAGCATTTCAGTGCTGGCTTTGGTCTCCACATGGCTACCCCAACTCCAGGGCTCTGGCTGCCCACAGCATAGCTCCATGTGTCTTATCAACAGGAAAGTGAAGCAGAGAGATTGCGTGTTCCGCATCCAGGGAAGAAGACAGGAGTTCCCAGAATCCTCAGGAGAAGGCCATGCCCACACAGTGGCCTCATTAGCTATGACCTGACTGACAGGCAAGACTCCACCTCCTCACTCAAGTTGACAGGAGATTATGTAACTGCCACAGTCAATATATCATTGTCCAAGATTTTTCCCAGTCTGATGGCCCTCCTTGATACTCACCCCCGTGAAGTGATCACTGAAGATACAGGTGTTATAGAAAAGTGTGGTAAAAAGAAACAAGAAGGCGCCTGACTATCAGAAAGAAAAATATCTAAGGTCCTAAAGGCTTGTTTTTAAACAAGCAGCAATCTAAGGAAGCCATCAACTAAGTCCACATGGAAGAATCACTCCAGCCTCTGTGATCCAAGGATTGTAAATAGTAAAATTCAAATATAAAGAAGGGATGTTTATATTATGAACACCTAGTTTGCAGAAGGCTATGGGGTAACAGTGGAAGCTCAAAATTCACCTGCTGGATCCCTACATAGATTAAGTCTCCAGTGACTACCCTCTGGCCATAATGGAAGGATGTGAACAGTCTTGCTGTTAGACAGAATTATAAAGTTTCATGGTAGATAGAGTTAGGATAAAATATAATGATTTATTATTTGATCTACCTTTTAACCCATTTTAAATTTTTTTCCATTTTAAATTTTGTACTTTTCTTTTGAGGTTTTTCCTCTTTTGCCTAGTCATTGTTGTTGCTTTTGTTCTTTTGCTTCCTATTTGTGTTGTATGATTTTCTGTGTATTAAATCCAGGATGGGTAGCTCTATAGAGACAGTAACTGGATTAATGATTACCCAGGGCCATGGCAGGGGAGTTTGGAGTAGATAGGGAGCTAATAATAATGACGTAGAAAAGGAAATGTTTGGAAACTGACCATGGTGATGATGATTGCACAACTCTTCCAACTATGACTGAACAATAGATTGTATAATATATGAAGTATATGCCAATTAATCTTTTTATAAAAGGAAGAAGAAAATAAAATCAAAAGAGCCAACTAGATAAAATTTTTAATTTTCCCAGTCTGTAGATTGGTTCTCTTGTTGCGTTCTTTTGATGAAATGTTGTGATGTGTGTAAATATGTAATTTTTTTGAGTCCCCAGTTACCTAGTTTGTCTTCTGTTCTTTGTGCATTTTCATTTTTGATTGATAGTGTATTTATGCCATTTTGAGGAGCCTTAGGTTTATCTGTATTTTGCTTGATTGTCCTGATGGCGTTTTAAGGTTTACATTTAGTTCTCACCCATCTTGAATGGGTTTTTGTGTGCAGTGTGAGAGCTGATTGTTTGTAATCAGAATTTGCCTAGGAACCTTGATGTCCCGGCAGTTAATGGTGAAAGGTCTGTGGCTTAGATGGACCAGCAGCTCGGAGTGAGGACAGACCTGGCTTCCATAAAGAGTCCAGCCTCAGAACCCCTCAGGAACAGTTCTGTCCTGCCCTTTATGTTGCCTTGAGGCAGCACCAACTCAGCAGCACACAGCAGTGGGAGATGTCTAGTGACGATAAGCCACACACACTCAAAAGGTGCTAGGTCCTTCCCTTCTTTTCTATTCGAATAAGTCAAGTCTGGACGGCACTCGGGCCCTCAGCCCAGTCCCCTTGTGCCCCTTCTCTTTCTAACTCTAAGAAATGTGCTGTCATCCTCTAGCGCATCATTTGGTTTCGATAGTGACTTACCATACATCCGGAGTCACGGTGTCATTAGAGGATTTCCAAGGGTGGGTCCCATAAATGGCTTCTCCATTGACCTTGAGCCAGGCCCCCAATTGCCGCAATCGCTCCTCAAAAATTGGTGAAATTGTGCCATCTTCTGTGGGCCCAATATTCATCAAAAGATTTCCTCCACATGAAACTGTTTCTACAAGTAGCTAAAATCAAGAGTATATATAGTGCTTAGATACAGTAGATAAAATGTAGCATCCGCCTATTGTACTCACCTCCTGATATGTGTATGGCAGTCACTATCTAGCACAACAAACAAAACAGTTAAAATATGCTCATGTTTCATAGGCCATTGAGCTATACAAATCCTAATAATTGCCCATGCGCCCATACTATTAACACTATTCCAGTCGTAGTTATCAGAGAGTTGACTGTACCTTTACCAATTCTTCAATTGTAAAGTAGTCCTGGATCCCAGCATTTCTTCGATAGCCCCAGGAAAACTTGTCTATTGTCATACAGTTTTCCCATTTATATTGCAATATGTGCTCTGGGTTGTAACGGTCGCTGCAGGTATAGTAGCCGCCGTGCTTACAGATGCTCCCATTTCCCCAACGGTCATTGGTGACCACTGTGTCCCGAACTGGGCTGAAATGAAAATGAACTTTTTCAATGCAAAAAACAATGTTTTTTAATATAAAAGAAAAGATCACTGCTAAGAGCTCTAACTGCAATTCACTCCTGAAAAATGACCACAGCAGAGTGTCATAGAAGTTCTGCAGGTTTTAAGCTAGAGTGTTCGAAATCCTGACACTCCCATTTCTTAGCTCCTTGACAAAATGAATGACTTAATGCCTCTGAAAAGCCCATTTCTTCATTTGCTAATTCAAACAGAGATAATGTCTATAAAATTTGTGCCTACCACATATAGCACTTGCAAAAAGTAATATACATGTTTCAAATTTTCCCCTGCTATAATGTAGATAGTAGCCAAAATGGACTTACCCTCAAGTATTTTTTTCACCAGTGACTGATTCAATTTCAAACATTATATTCTAGATCTTCTGTCCTAATCGTTGTACTCAGTAGTGAAGAAGTAACTGCTCCCATGATACAATCCACTGTGGCATGAAATATACTCACAGTGTTTTTAATCCTGGCAGGTAGTGATGGGATAATTTGGTTCACGAATGAAAGTGGGTAGCTATTTCACAGTCTTTTTTCCTTATAGGAAGTAACTGGGAAAACCGTGGCCTTTAAGAACCAAGATATAACAAAATATTAATAAATTTTAAATTATCAAGGGTTCATGAGGAAGTAGGGAGCAGGGAGAGGGGGAAAATGAGGAGCTGATACCAAGAGCTCAAGTAGAAATCAAATGTTTTGAGAATGATGAGGGCAACAAATGAACAAGTGTGCTTGATACAATGGATGGATATATGGATTGTGATGAGTTGTACAAGCCCCCAATAAGATGATTTTTAAAAATAAATAAATAAACAATAGTTTAGCAAACCAAAAAAAAGAATCAAGAACTAGCCAGAATATTTATATAGGTACCCATTGTGGGCCCAGGCAAGTACATTTTAATTATACATTTGAGCCATTTAGTTTCAGCCTAAGGAAGACAGTCAGAATGCCCTGATGTTGTGGGTGAACTCTGAACATGCCATGGAACAAGAAGTCAGAATGTTGATGATGAAAAAGAGAAGACAGGGCTGAGCCCCGGTGGCGTAGTGGTTGTGCGCGGGACTGCGGCCCACTGGGATGGAGGTTCAATTCCAGCAGTGGGGCTGGGCCTCCTGCTCCCACCACCGGAGAGCAGTGATGCCCCAAAAACAAAACAAAACGAAACGAAAAAGAGAAGACAAACAAAGGCAACATTGACTGGGCAGCCAAGACTAACCACTGTGTATCAGACCAACAGAAGCAGCTGGAAGATCTGAAGAGTATGTCACAGCTTGGCAGTGGTCAATGACATGCCAGAAGAGAGGCAGTACAGGACAGAAATAGAGGATGAAAAGTGGAACCCATCAAATTCCTATCTTTCAGATCCCTGATCCTGTCATTACTAGTCTGACCTCAAAATTAGGCTGTTGTGTTATATGTGACTCCTGATTCATTTATTCTTGATGGTTTTTTTGTTTTGATAATGAGACTTTCAAGAGTTCATAGAAAAAATCCATTATCTCTTCATGCTGTTTTTCCACAAATTTCTGAAGCCCCTTAACCTATCTGGGAGGCATTGATTCCCATGTCCCTTACAACAAGTGAGACGGACATGGTGTATTTCATGCAAGGGGGTTAAAGCGTTACACAAGTAAGAGATGGTTCAAGGTCGGCACGATGATCTAATAGCATACCCACCTGTCATTATACAGCCAGGCCAAGAAGCCAGTGCTGTTCCAGTAGGAGTCTGGGGCTCCTCCATCGCCATCCACCCACAGCACCTCAGGCTGGTAGGTGTTCACTAGCTCGTAGAGTTCAGGCAACGTTTTAGAAACTGGAAATAGCCGCTTATGGAATGAACTGGCTTTGTCCTCAAGGAAGAGTGGGTTGAACCATTCAAAGAGCGAGTAGTACAGCCCAAAATGCAGGTTGGTCCTGCTCCTAATGGCCACCTCGAGTTCCTTGACTATATCCCTCGTAGGCCCTTCATCTACAGCATTCCAGTTCCATGAGTACTTGGAGCCCCACAGGGTGAAGCCTGGAGAAGATGAGAATTGAAAACGTACAAGCATCTCCATCTTCCTGGAGTTGACTTCCGCTCTTCAAATGCCAGGTCACAGCAGATGAAGCGCAAACCCCACCCAGCCCCACACCACTGAGCCTGCTCTGACCCATGGCAGCCCCTCAAGAGACGGAGCAGCCCTGCTCCCTAGGGGGTGCTTTCATTGCAGAAGCAGCCGCCAGCCCTTTCTTCAGCAGCACCACTGGGTGGATTCAAACTGCCAACATGGGGGTGCCACCAGGACCTCAGCAATGCCCCAAGAACATATTCTACAAAGGACTAACTTATGCTCCTTTTTGGCTTCTTTCAGAAAGCACTAATGCTCTGCATATAGTAATTCCCCTTTTTCTCTCATTGTTCATCTAACAATGCCCCCACCAATAATTTCATATACACCCACTGCATTCCCTCTTACTTGAGAGCCACATGCATGGGTGTCAATCTTTCAATTACCTAAAAATGAATTAATTACCTATCACCTAGAAAGAGAAGAAAAATCTTGGAAGCCACTATACATACCCTTTGAAACAATTCATACTTTAAAAGGAATTTTTCATTGAGTTGCAGGGTTTTTAATATAAAAACTATAGAAGAGATCATATGAATTAAAATGCTACAGATGCCTCAAAGAATACTAGTGTGTCTGAGTGCATGGTTCTTGTCTTTTTAAAGTGCTTCTGGTGAAACCCTTTAGTTTTTGAAATTGGGACAAGATTGACTCACTCTAGATTTTTTTATAACCACCTTTCCCAACAGTTCCAGAGATATTCAAAGTAGGTTTCAAAGCAGCATCAATATCTCAATATGTCATTTTAAGATTTTCCACATTGGTAGATCCTGTCTAAGGCACTAAAACCACTGGAGACTTTACAATGTCACCACCATTCCGTGTTTGCCATAGGGACAGCTCACCCATTGGCCCTCTCTCTTAACCCCTTGGCAGGTGCATTTTATAGAAACAATGAAAACATTTGATAACATGGGGCTGGGAATTTTATAAATGTGGGCTGAGTCTTCTGTATGATGAGTTTGGTTTGGGTTTGTGTTTCTAAATAAGCTTGGTAATACTTAGTAACACTCAACAAATCATACTTAGTGAGCTTATTTTTAAAACAAGAACAAAACTCATCCTGTCAAATTTAGGAACCAACCCTAGAGGCGTGGGGGTAACTTCTTGGCCTACTAACTGTGAGATCAGCAGTTCTAACCACCAACTGCACCTAGCAAGAAAGATATGGTCTTTTGCTCCTGTAAAGATTTACAACTTCAAAAACCCAAGAAACAGAGACCAGTTTTACCCCATATTAAAGGGTCTCTTAAGAGTCAGAATTGACTCAATGGCAGGGAGTTTTTGTTGGTGGTGGTGGTGGTGTTGAAGGAATACGTTGTATCATAAGGGTTGGGAAAGTTCCTACCCATCAGAAAACCAAGCTATCACAAGCAACTCTACTTTGAAAATATCCATCTCTGCAGGAAAAATGCCAACTGTGGGGGAGAATGGGGTGTCCAAAAGGTGGCCAAGGAGAAAAACCATCTCAAAATCCATCCCATGGTTTTGATTTCCAGCATCTCTTGTCCCTAGGGAAAACAGTGAGGCAGAGTCTTTAATACTGAGGTCACGATGGCCACACACAAAAAGCCCACTAACGTTTCAGTATCAGTGCGTGGGTCTTCCTTCAATTTTATAGACAAGGGAAAGGTAGGTAGCCAGTGGCATCTGTTCGATCACTGCTGCTGTCCTCTTTTCCTTCAGCTACTCTTTTCTCCACCTCTGATGTGTCAGGGCACCGTTCTCAACTGAATCTATTCTGCCAGGCGAGCTGCGTCACTTTCGCCACTACAACTACTCCAGTTAGCCAAAAGTACAACCCAGTCTGGCCATCACAGGAGGCTGCCCCTCCAGCCCACCCCTCAGCTGCCCCCTTCCCAGCCTTCAGAATCCATCACAGGGGTGGAGTGAAAGGGAGTGATTGTCGTCAGAAACTTTCACTTGTGATCTGTGTCACTCCCTAAGTGCTTTAATCCAATCCCAGGAATCTTGTTAAAGATCCACGCGTCAGAATTGTGAGCATTTTCCTTGTTTCCCAGAGGGGTGATTTTTCTTTTTCTTTTTTGGGGTGTGTGTGTGTGTATGATTTTTCTGTTTGCCTCTCAACTTGGGTGGAATGTGGGTTCCCCTGGGTTATAAGCAGGTGTCAGTAACTGTTCTGGATGCTCCTAAGCAGAAATTCTAATTCCGTAGAGAAAATCTTGCTATTGTTTTCTTCTCCTGTAAGAAGGACTTCACATTTCCTAGGCAGGGGCCACATTCGCCTCACCTACCTTCGTGATGCTTGGTGGTTAGGACCATGTACTTTGCACCAGAAGCCTGAAGAAGATCCGCCCACTGGCTGGCATTAAAAAACCGTGCTGTAAACTGTGGTCCAAAATCTTCATATTTGAAACCAGGAGGGTAATATTGGTTCATAAATTCCACAAACTCCGGTCTCTTTTCCCCTTGCCAGTACCACCTAAGAGGAGGAAGGGGCATGCACGTTAACAGCACAGGACTGCACCAGCTGTGCTGTGCCAGCCCCTGGTCAATTACTGCCTAGAGTAAAGTGACCAGATTTTAAGCAGGATATGATTGACCACGGTGGGGGGGGGGGGGGGGGGAAGGGAGGGGGCTCTTAATTAAAAATTTGGTCTATATGGAGCAATAAAAATTTTGGAGCAATTTTGGTCTATATGGAGCAAAAAAAAAAATAGAAGGCAAAGATAGTAATGTAATATATTGATTTTAATTTTACAACACCGCGGGACTTGTTAAATTGTTAAAAGCAGGACATCTGGTCACTTTAGCCTAAAGTCCTACCTTAGGTTGACTGACCCTGAAAGAGAGCCTGTCACCGTCGTTGTCATCAAACCCACGAAACCCGAAGGAGTCCATTTGAACTCCTAGCAAGCCCCAAGCACAACAGAACAACCACAGTCCGGGCCTGCGCCATCCTGGCAACATTTCTGGTTGAGCCCGTTGTCGTAACCACCATGTCAGTGCATCTCCTCGAGGCGCTTCCTCTGTCACGATGCCCTTTTCCTGGGACGGGTCCCTCCCCAGACCCAGCGTTCCCTACACATGTATGACTCCAGAGCTTTGGACCCACCCACAGGTGTGCAGGAGCAAGCCTTGATGATCTGCCTCCCAAAGGTCCAACTCCAACTCTCTGCCATCAGGCCAGTTCCCACCCCTGGGAACCTCCCGCACAGGCTAGACCTGCCCCTGCGGGGTTTCAAGCCCTGGTGGTAGAGTGGGTACCGACTGGGCTGCATTCTGCCAGGTCAGCAGTTTGAAGCCACCAGCCATTCTGTGGGAAGAAAACCGGACTTATAAAAAATGTCATGGTCTCGGAACTCCATGGGGATGATTCTACCTTGTCCTATAAGGTAGTGAGGAATTGGGATGGGCTCGGTGGCAGTGAAGTTCCTATTGGACTTGGTCTCCTTTTTCGATCGCCAAGCACCTGATGGTCTGGAACTGCTGCTGCCCTTTCGGTGAGCCGCCCCACTACGCCGTCAGAAGCCACAAAGGAAGAGATGGGTGGGCGAGGATGGTTGCCTGAAGTAAAGGGCCCCTTTGGAGACATGAACCGCTTTCACTTCCAGAGCCAGTGATGGAAGAGGTGGCTAGTCCCATGGAACGACCCCCAAACACCACAGCCAATCAAAGTGCTCCAGTTTCTCCCCCACGCAACGACTCACCTCGGCCCTGGTGGCACAGCGCATCGCGTACCACACCTGAACGTGGTCCAAGACCGGAGCATACAAAAATGGAGTAACCCTAGACAACACCAAGGCTGACAAGAGGCCCCTAAGGATAAAGAAGTCAACCACAAAATGGAAACTAGCCAGAGCCCAAGGCTGTCTGACTAAACACTTGAGGCTGCCCCCCTTATCGGACTGAACACCTTATGGCTACACCTGCCTCCTCTCAAATTGCATAGCAACTCAGCTGAGAGCCCAGAGGGGGGAGTTTCTTGACAGAAGCAACGAAACAGACCTCTCCTGCACGCTTGCTGGGAAGTCTCCCTTGTTTTTCTGGACTTTGCTATCGATCTGTGTGAATGCCCGATGGAATAAATCGGTTCCGACTGTCAGGCACATCGCATGTGCTGAGCTCGTGAAAGACCTGGCCTAGTCACTGGGCGAAGCTTAAGAGACCGAGAGGCCGCAGCCCTGGTGCCTAAGTCGACAGATTCCTAAACTCCATCTCTGCTACTGTCCTAAGAGGCTCCAGACACCCCCAGGGCTCCTGCTGCCAAGAAGGGGCCGCCCTAGGGGACCACTTCTGCTCCGTAAAGCGTGGGGCTGCCGTGAGTCCCCCATGACGATCGCTTAATTTGGGGGTGGGGGGGCGAGTCTCCTCCCGGCTGATCGCTACCCCGAAGCCGTGTGCGGAGCAGCCCTGAGCCTAGGGGTTGCTTGACCCGGCCTGGAAGAAAAACCACCGAGTCCTGCGCGCCAACCCGGAAATGCCGAACCGGGCGGGGGGAAGCGGAACGGCCCAGGCCGAGGCGGGAAGCGAACGCCGGGTCCCGGGGGCCAGAGCCGGGGGGCGCGCGCTCACCAGAACCACTCGCTGCCGAATGCGGGCACGGAGTACACGCCCCAGTGGAGGAAGATGCCCAGCTTGGCCTCGTCGAACCAGGGCGGGAGCGGCCGGGCGTCCAGGGACCCCCAGGTGGGCGCGTAGGGCGGGCGGCCGGCGGGGCGAGCGGGCGGCAGCAGCAGCAACAGCAGCGGGAGGGCCAGGTGGGGCAGCCCCGGGGCCCGCGGACCCGCAGCGCCGGCCATGGCCCGCCAGCTCACACTCCCGGCGGCCTCCTTCCGCGGTTCCCCCGAACCGGGCCGGGCGGCGTCAGCTGACCCGCTGCCCAAGGGCCCTGCCCCAATCCCACTAGCCGATCGCGGCCTCTCCCCGGGTCGCCGGGCGCCCGAGCGCAGCGCGCGAGGCCCGCCTCTCCCCGAGACCCGTCGGAAAGCCTCTCAGGGAGGAGGAGCCTGCTCTGTTCCTCCTGAAATGACAATGACCTGAAATGAGTGTCACCGTGGGCTCCGACTGCGGAGACATCGTGGGGACGACGCCAGACCGAGCAAGGTTCCCTGCGGTTGTGCCCAGTCGTTACTCGGACTCAGAACCGACTCGGGAGCAGCGGACCCCAATTTGAGTCTGTGGCCACATCCCTTCCTTAAGCGAAGGTCCAGATCCAGGGTTTGTAACCAGCCCAGAGTGATGCAGAAGACTCCACCTGAAGACCAGGTGGTCCGACCCAAGCGGAACTGCCCCCTGTGGAGTGAAGTTCAAGGAAGGACCTGCAGGCCTGGGAAAAGAAGCTAGAAGCTCAGGCTGTTTAATCAGGGCCCGCAGAAGAGGCACCGCCATCTGCCTCCATTCCAACAAAAACTTGCTCCTCCGAAGCCATGAAACCATTGGCTTAGACATAGGAAGGTGTGTGGGATTGGGAGAAAGATCTACATGGGCCATGCTTTGAAGAGAATCTTTGACGTGGTCAATGTTCACTCGAGAGTCATAAATTGGCCCAGTCACACCTGTGCTCACCTTGTTGATGGCGTAAGCTGACACTGAAGCTTTCTATCACCTACTTTGCGTCCAGAATATTGTATTCCTTCCTGTGTGCGCTCAAAAGAGCCCCAATTGGAAAGTGGGCTAAGCATTGAGCTGCTAACCAAGGTCATCCGTTTAATTGAGAGAAAGACACGGTGGTCTGCTTTTGTAAGCAATCACAACCCCAGAAAGCCGGTGCAGTGTTCCACTCTGCCTTGTCGGGCTTGCTGTGAGTCAGAGTCTTGTCAATGGCAGTGGGTTTGGTTTAATGGTATGTACCCAAGGAACCCTACAGGTACAATGCTTACTGACTTCCCTGTTGGGCAGGAAGGTCTGCAAATAGAAGCATCAGGCACTTTGCAGGAGAAAGAGGTAGTCTGCTTCGTTAAGAGATTTGCCACCTTGAAAACCCTATGAGGCAACTCTGCGCTGTCCTAGAATTGACTGGAGGCAGTGAATTGGTGTGTTCCAATGCCATCTTCTTTGACCACTCACATGAGGACTTCTGTGTCACCTCCTAAAGAGGTAGAAACGGACCCAATAGATTCTGGAGGGTAGAGATAAGCCAGTTCCAATTCATAGCAGCATTATAGAACAGAGTAGAACTGTCCACTGAGGGTGGCAAGGTTTTAGCTTCCACACAGAAAACAAAAATCCTCCTAACTGGACCGATAAACAGCATCAGGATAAATGGAGAAAAAAAGTAAAGTTGTCATTGGATTTCATGTTCCTTGAAACCACAATCAATGACCAAGTCAGGAGCCGTCAAGAAGTCAAATGACATGTACTTCATTGGGTAAGCTGCTGCCGACATGCTCTTGAAAATATTAAAAGCACAGCTCTTACCTTGCAGACTAAGCTGTGCCTGATGCAAGCTGAGGTAGTGACATAAGCATTTGTCAGTCTGAGGATCAAGAATGGAGGGGTGGAGTCTAGCCTGTCAATCAGTCAGCGAGACCTCTGTGTGAACAAGGCGTTCTGAGAATTCTGCAAGTCCAGGGGCATTTCCTCCTTAGAGGCAGGAGAGATTCTCTGTCGCTACTTCACTCCCTGCAAGACATTGCAGATGACAAGCCACATGGAGCTACCCTAGTGCCCTGAGCCGGACAAGCCACAGAGATGCAACCAGACCTCTAAAGCCGGAGAAGCCCCAGAGAGACTCCTGCCAGTGCTGAGATGCTTACCACGCCACTGGATCTAAAGATTTTCTACCCACTGGCTGTGATCATCCTGCATTTGCTTCATTGCATATATTTCATGAGTCTGAAGAGGACTTTATAGATGGGTATTGGACATATGGGCTAATGTCAGACTTATGGACTTGGACTGGACTGGGTGGGGATGTTTCCTCAGTACTTAACTGCTCTGGTCTATAGACCTCTCTCTTATACACAGATGTGTGTCCATGGATCTGTTTTTCTACTTTACCCAGACTAACCCACAAGTCATAACCTTTTCAATCACCTCAGATGCATGTGAAAACTGGATGATCAATAAGGAAGCTTGGAGGAGAAATGGTGCCTCGGGCTTATGGTGCTCATGAAGAGTGCTGAGGGCTCCACGGACCATCAGAACATGAGCAAATCTGCCTTGGAAGAAATTGAGCCAGAATATTCCTGGAACCAGGAGAGAGAGAACATTCATCTCACTGACTTTTGACATGTTACCAGGAGAACTTGTCCCTGGGGAAGGCGGCATGCTTGCTAAAAGAGCAAGACATTGAAAAGGAGACTGATGGCCAGCAATGCACAGAGAGAGGGACTGCACCGATGGGCTCCAACCTATTGATGGTGAGGACAGTGCGAGACCAGGCAGGGCTTGGTCTGTTCTGCATGAGTCAGAACCAAGTCAACAGCACCGAACAACAGCAATCGCCATGGGAGCAAATGGTCACAGCTTTCTCCCCAGGCGCCCCAGATGGGTTCAGTGACAGACCTTTGCTTACCCCTTGTGCTACCAGACCGTCTGAAGGGCCATCATTTTCTGTAAGTGAAAGAACTCCTGGCATGGAGCAGCACCGAAAGTCAGTTCCTCGAAATTCTCCAGTGTGTGGAGATTCTACTTCCTGAGTGTCCTGAACTGAGAAGAGTCCACTGGCTGGAGCCAACTATGACTATATTATATTTGACCATTTAGCAAAATAAGTCTGTCGAGAGCAGCGGTTCTCGACCTGTGGGTCGCAACCTCTTCGGGGATTGAATGAAGTCTTTTGCAGGGGTCGCCCGCTTCATAACAGTAGCAAAAATTAGAGGTAGGAAGTGGTAATGGAAAATCAGCCATTAAAACTATAGAGAGAGGGCTGAGCCCCGGTGGTGTAGTGGTTGTGCGCAGGACTGCGGCCCACTGGGACGGAGGTTCAATTCCAGCAGTGGGGCTGGGCCTCCTACTCCCACCACCGGAGAGCAGTGATGCCCCCCCCCCCAAAAAAAAAAAAACTATAGAGTACGGTTCTACACTCATGCACTCATGGATGTGGTCATGAGTTACATTTGATGCCACAGTAAGTGGTATGACCCAAGAAGGAAGTGACACCATGTCACAGTGGCCGTCATCCTCCCCATCCGTGCTCCAGCTGTCACCACAGAGAGGAGCAGTGCAACATGGGAGTGTTTGCCCTTGATGGTATGACATTGTGCATGGCCATTGCTGGAGCCTCACTGCTTGGGTCACTAAGCCCTGAACCAACCTTGTCAACTCATACGTGACAAAATCCCATTCCAGCTCCTGTTGTCCCACCTGCAACCGCGATATATTGCTCTGCCACCCACGATGCCTTTGTGAGTTGCCCTTGTCCTCCCATGTCCTGGGTAAGCAGCCTTGTTTCTGTCAATCTTTGGATGCCATGATGGCCTTGTGCAGATGCTATCCCTGTCCAGATGAGGTTTCTCTGTCTTGTCTTTGCCCTGTGTAAGATGTAACACAGGCGTCTGAATTGAAAGCAAACAAACAGCAAGCTAGACCAGGAGCAGAAGCTGAACATGAGAAAAGAACCTTCCCCAGAGATGACACAGCAAGAAAGTCTCCCCTAAGGCTGCACCCTGACTTTGCACATCTAGCCAACACCGTAAGGAAAATACATATATGTTTGTTAATGCCAAAGAGGGAATGTCTGTGGCTCGGCAGGACCACAGCTATATTAAAGTGGTCCCAATTTCTCCCCAGGAAAGGGCCCTGGAAGAGAGGGTTCCAGACTCTACCAGGTGTGTATT
>PVJH01033626.1:0-21420 GCA_004026705.1 Nesogale talazaci | reverse complement strand
AGCAATCCAGGCTATTGGTTACAGGCAGCAAACGGCAGAGCAACAGTCACCAACTGTCAGCCAGATGACAGAGTCCAACAGTCCCCAGCTCAAGAGATGTATATCTCAGGAGCGTGGTGAAGCAGGGCTTGAAGGATCCTCAACTCACAGTAACACAGTCCACGGTTAGGTGTCCCACGGGCAGTGTTGCTTGGAGGTCAAGGCACAGGAAGAACAAGGCAGCTCTCTGGTCCGAAGATCTGTAAGCAAGAGAGAGGGGGGGGGAGGGACCTGCGAAGCCCCTCCCACATCTGCCCCTCAACTCATCCTGCGCGCTCATTGGCTGTGCCGTCACCACAGATCCACCAATCTTCCGTGGCCATGTTGGCATACCAAACCTACCCATCACACACAGAGACTAGTGCTAAGGTAGTATAATTTCAGGCCAACAGGGTAATTTTAAAATAAGTTAAGGGGATATTTTTGAGAAAAGGAGAAAAAGATTTTAATATAATTCCATATAACTTGAAGCTGAATAAAATTAAAGGAAGTTCACCAAGCAAACTAGGACAGTAAGTCTACCCCACCGAATTTTAAGGACATCTCAAGAACAAAATTGCTGAATTGAACACTAACGCCTGAGACCTGATGACCTGTGGGAGGACATCAAAAATATCATTTACAAAGAAGGATAAAAGGTCTTTAAAGATGCAGAAAAGAAAGAAAACATCCAAGTGGATTTGTCAAAAGAGATTCTGAAACTTACTCTTAATCATAGAATAGCTAAGACCAATGGAAGAATTGATGAAGTCAAATAGCTAAATCAGACTGCATTCAGATGAGAATGTGGAACAAGGGATATCTTGCTGATGCCTAATGGACCCGCGATACCAGAAAGTCATTGACTTGTGTTTTTCTGACTATTCCAAGTCATTCAACTGTGTTGATCAAAAAAAAAAACCTACGGGTATCCCAGAACATAGAGGCAGTTGCACAAACATAACATGAGGATAGTGCATGGTTTTGAATCAGGAAAGGTGTGCAAAAGGACTGTATCCTCTTGTCATAGTCAATCCATCTGTACACTGAACATATAATCAGAGAAGCTGGTTAAGTGGCATCAGGATTGGAGGAAAGCTTCTACCCACCTTTAATATGCAGATAACCTAGCCTTGCTTGCGAAAAGTGAGGAGGAATTGAAGGCCTTTCTGAAGGACATCATGAATTGCATCCTATTATATGTATTACAATAGACCAAATAGACAATGGGACAAATAGGTAACACCATGATCAATGGAGAAAAATCTACAGTTGTCCGGGATTTTCTCTTGTGTGGATCCACAATGAATGCTTCTGGAAGCAGTAGTCAAGAGATCAAAAGACAAGCTGCGTTAGGTCAACCTGCTGCACAAGACTTCTT
The DNA here is from genome assembly GCA_004026705.1 of Nesogale talazaci. Classification (NCBI taxonomy): domain Eukaryota; kingdom Metazoa; phylum Chordata; class Mammalia; order Afrosoricida; family Tenrecidae; genus Nesogale; species Nesogale talazaci. Next base: position 20,021 of record PVJH01033626.1, on the reverse strand, counting down.
TAGAGTATGGCGACTCAAGAGAGTGCTTTGAGGACTGAGGTGCGTCTGACCCAAACCATGTTTTTCCAATACCTTCATACGTGTGAAAATTGGACATTGAATAATCATGACAGACTAGGAAGTTATGCAGTTATGTGTGAGAGGTGCTGGAGAAGAATATTGAAAGTAACCTGGACAACAAAAAGGACAAATGGATCTTTCTTGGAAGAAGTGCAGCCAGCGTGCTCCATAGATGGTGAGATTTCTTTTCGTGTATTTTACACATGTTGTCAGGAGACCATCCTCCAGAGAAGGACATCATTTTGGTAAAGTAGAGGCGTAGTGAACAAGGGAAAGCTCTCAAGAATATGCATTGGCAGCATGTCTGCAACAGTGAGCTCAGGCATATTATGAATTGTATGGATGGCACAGAAGCTGGCAGTGTTCTGTTGTGTCCTGCAAATGGTCTCTGTGGTTTGGAATCAACACATTTGCACCTAATGACAACATATGGCCAGTAGGAGTATGGATTTATTCCATAGCAGAAAACTGATTATACTTTTTTCACTAGATATAATGCTTTCAGGATTCATCCACCTCATAGCACATATGTCTGCCTCACACTTCTTCGATGACTGAGCAATCATCTAGTGGACATCACATTTTGGTCATCAGCTGATGGACATTTGGGTTGTTTCCACCAGTTAGTGTTTGTGAATACTGCTTCAATAGACATTCATGTACAAATATTTTAAGTACCTATTTTTGAATTCTTTCTGATTAATATCTAGCAGTTGAGTAAGTGGTCATTTGCTAAATTCACGGTTAATATTTTAGGAAACAACCCTACCAATAGCATGTCAGGGCTATATATGAGAGGGATTTGAAACGTTCCATTAGCTATTAATTCAATTGTTCCACATACTTTTGGAGTGCCCTAATATGTTTTAAAATATAAAGTAAGACAAAACAAACAAAACACTTGCAGGCTTAAAAGCACCACAGGATGCAATGCACTGGGTATACATTTACAAATACTGAGTGCTCTTTACCTTCAGATCCTAAGTCATACTATACATAGACTCTGTGATAGAGCCCACACAGATGTGTTTGGTAATTTTCCCATGAACTGATCAGGTAGATGTGCTTCTCATTGTAGCTACTTAGTCCAATCAGAAGACTGAGTTCTCAAGTTCACCTGTGAAGATCACATTGAGCCCACTACATTAGTTAACAATCAAGCCAGAGGAGTCTCTTCCCTGGGAAACTTCTTCCACTTCATCTATTGCCTTACGTGGCTTCTCCTCAGAATGAGTTTTCCTCTTCTCTTCTAACGTCTTCATCTAGAGTGGATCCTTCTGCAATATGCAGGCAAGCATCTCTATTTTTCATTCATTGTATAGAAAACTTCCAAATGGACACCTTCTTTCAGATGACACTTATATCACATGTATCCCTGATTTGAATTAGCAAAGCATCCTTATAATTAATAACAGAACTCTTTGACTAAGTTATGATATGTTATGTGAAATGTCATGCGATATGATGTATTGTGTTACATCAGTTGTTTCAATCTGTTGCCCGTGACCCCTTTGGGGGCTGAATCACCCTTCACAGGGGTCACCTGATCCATAACAGTAGTAATATTGTAGTTATGAAGTAGCAACAAAAAATAGTTTTATGGTTGGGTGTCACCACAACATGAGGAACTGTACTAAGGGGTAACGGCATTAGAAAGGTTGAGAGTCCCTGTGTTATATTATGAGGTAAAAATACAATGCTGAGCCTCTGTGAGGTTGCATGTGATCAGCAGTAGTTCATAAAATGCTGATATTCAGCTATGTTCTTCTTTAGGTGTTTGGAGTAGGAAATGCATCCAAGAATAATCATTATGAGTTACCCTGCATGCTAGAAACACATCAAAACAAGGGTCATCACCTCTTGGGAAGGAGTCCAATGGGATAAATGATATAAAAGGAGCTGCAAGTTGTCTCCCAAGGCTCCAAAGGATACATTTTGCTTTTCTTTTACTTACAAATAAATAAATTGCCCAGGATAAAAGAATACTTCTTTAATGAGGCACATGGGAATTAATACAGTAAAAACAGACAATTGTAAATATCCCCACCAATCGGTTCAACTCTACTTGATTAATTTCAGGTGAAGAGAAAATGTGATTGTATGTTCCAGAGGTCTCATGAATAGTTCCCTCCCCATGCCCTTCCTGTCAGAACAGCATGTCACTTTATTATCAGCAGTACAAGAAAGAAGCAGCATTACTGGCTTGAGAGAGATGATATCTGGATGAACTGCAGCAGCATCACAGGTGCTGGGGTCGGGGTTGGGCCTTTTGTTATTGGTAGGATCTGTAGATGTATCAACAGGAAAAACAAAGGGAAATTTAATGATCTAAAGTCCTGTTATTTTAAAGTCCCTGTTTCTAGACCATTATTCTGGATACATAATAATGTCTTCTTTCTCTCATCTGTCTTCTATGGTGCCAGCTTTTATTCAAACAGTCTCCTCTCAATATTTCTCCTTGTTTCACCACATTGACATTTCTTTTTTTTTATTTTAATTAATATGTTTTATTTTAGAGCAGTTTTATGTTTACAAAATAAGTTGAGTTTTATTACAAAGTATCCCTATGTATTCTTCTCTTCTAACACAGTGTCTCCTATTAGTAATGTCTTTCATAATGTGATACATATGTTCTAATAAAATAGACTGATATTTATACATTATTTTAAGATAAAAGTTTGCATTCGTATTTAGTCTTTGGGAAAACACTTATTTAGAAAGAAATAATACTCTGGAAACAAAGAAATGAGTAGACATTGCCCTTTCTGGCAAGTATGTCATATTCTATGTAAAGTAATGGATGGTGAATAAATGCAATATTCTAAGATGATGTTACAATCCTAGTGAAATGAATTATATTGTGCCCCTCTTCCTAAAGAGCCCCATTGGGCTTTGAAGGAGGATGCAGGCATGGACTCCTGTGGGGATTATTAAGACCAGGAGGTTTGCTTAGGAGATCGCACATCGTAGTTCATAGCTGATGAACAATGAAAGCAGGGAATAGAGAGTAAAGCAAGAGGGTGGACAGAGAGGCAGCAGCTGGTTTGTCGGCAGGACAGGCAATTAATTATCAAACGAGTGGGGAGTCAGTGCAGAGTGTATGTCAGAGGACATCTCCACTCCGACTTGCCCTGTGGAGATGTTGCCCTGGTCAACGTGTTGCTCTTGTGAAAACCATAGCGAGATGAAGAGGGAGAAAGACAGGAGAAATGGGGGTGAACCTGGGGTTTTCAACTACAAGGCATCCAATAGTCCACTAAGGATATGAGAAAGCTTAATATTTCAAATTCCTTATTTAGTGTTTTAGCTCTTCTTTAAAACTGGCATTCAGATGTTCGATTCAAGAGAAGAATAGGGAAATTACAGGCACGATTTGTCTGGTGCCCGGCAGGTAGTGGACTCTGGGAGGAACTCACAACTTATTGTTTTCAAATTGGTTATTATCCCTACGGATCATTTCTAAAAGAACTTTACTGAACTTCAGTGTTTGAGAATGTTTTTAGTTCTTGAAAATTTACATATGCTATCCAAACTTTTCGCATCAACCCTTCACGTGGATGCCTACTATCATCTCTGTCCAGAAGTGCACATTCCCTTTATGTGCTACGCCTCCTAAGTCTCCTCTGGCTGTGACAGGCACTCTGATATCTTTCAGGTTGTGACTTTGGTGGACAGATCACCATGCGCCTCTGAATTTCCCGTAATTACCAACCTTTTAGCAGGCAGCCAAGTGTCTGCCCGTTGCACCACCTACTAGCTCAGGATTGGACAACATGGGCGGTGTCATGTGGTGGGCTGTGGATTCTGTGCAGTGTGGTGCTGTGCTCTGTGGTGCTATGCTGCCGTATAATACCATATACAAAAATAGTAAACCAAGTCCAAGATCCCACAGCATGGGGTCTGCTGCGACCTCACACTAATCCGGGCTTGTGTTCACTTCAGACTACCTCAACACAGCTTCCTTTCTGCAATCTGTTTAAGCCATTCACTCTGTTGTCGTCAGGTGGGATGAGGAGCACTCCTGTGTCAAGGGCTTTGCACTGCTTCTACCTTTGCACAAGATATTCTCCTCAACAGGACACCCTCGCTGCCTTCAGTTAGCCTGCTCAAAGCCTCTTGATCAAAAAGACGACACAAAGAAGCCTTTCTTTTTCCCTCTAGAACTTACTGCTTCCTGTGAATGAGGTATATCTCGCTGTGACGATTTACAAACCAGGCCAGCATCCCGCATTTCACATACGTTGTGATCTCACTCCCATTGCAATCTCCTGATGGAGCATCACTTGCCCCCCTTCCTCTTTGCATTCCCTGTTTCCATGCTTCCTTCTTTTCTTTCCTAACCCTCTGGTTGGTGTTCCTGGTAAGGGCTGCCTTTTTGTTCTGACATGGGTGATTATTACTACATGGAGGAGAGTTGAGTTCCAGGCGTGGCTGATGTTTGCTTGCTCCATGAGTCCCCTGGACTGATTTTTCCCACAAGTCTTCCACGTTCTATCATTCTTCTTACCTCTGGAAGGGAAGAAACCAATCGTTGCACGTTACAGCTCTTCCCTCACCCCAGTCCTTTGCCACTCATCAAATAAGGGAAAACAGTCAAACATTTGACTGAGATTTCTACAACTTTCAAGAATTCAAGGCATAAGGAATTAGCAAAAGACGTTTATTGAATGAACAAAACAAAATCTTAAAGAGTTAGTGGGGGAATGTACTGCTTGAGGAAAAGGGTGGAATTAGAAGCAAGGATCTAGATCATTGTAGCACCAAGGAGAGGATTGAGCATTTGGGATTCAAAGCACTAGATCTACAGACATAACATAGGAGTTAACTTTGTTTAAAATATAAACTAGAGCATATCTGTTAAACTATTCTTAACTGTTCCTGGCTAAGTTTTCAATGGTCTTTTCTCTTTCCCAGTAGTTTCAACAGCCCCATGGATCTAGGAAACCAAACACACATTTCAGGATTCATTCTTTTGGGGCTCTCGGAAGAGGCAGAGCTGCAGCCCCTCCTCTTTGGACTGTTCTTGTTCATGTACCTGGTCACCTTGGCAGGGAATCTGCTCATCATCCTGACCATCGTCACAGACTCCCACCTCCACACACCCATGTACTTCTTCCTCTCCAACCTCTCTTTTACAGATATCTGTTTCACCTCCAATATTGTCCCAAAGATGCTGATGAACATTAAGTTGCAGAAGAAAGTTATTACATATGAAGACTGCATCACTCAGATATATTTTTTCATGCTCTTTGGGGATGTAGACAATTTCCTCTTGACAGCGATGGCCTATGACCGGTTTGTGGCCATCTGTCACCCACTGCACTACACAGTAATCATGAACCCCAAGTTCTGTGGCCTCCTGCTTCTGGTAGCTTGGTTATTGTCAATTTTGCACACTGTAGTACATGGGCTATTGCTCTTGCAACTGTCTTTTTGTACAGAGTTGGAACTCCTCCATTTTTTCTGCGACCTTAAACAAGTAGTTCAACTTGCCTGTTCGAGCACATATGTCATTGACTTAGTAACGTATTTTGTAACTGCACTCCTGGGAGTTATTCCACTCTCTGGGATCTTCTTTTCTTACATGAAGATTGTCTCCTCCATCTTGAAAATTGCATCAGCTGGCGAAAAATATAAAGCCTTTTCCACTTGTGGGTCTCACCTTTCCGTGGTTTTCTTGTTCTATGGTACAGCTCTAGGGGTTTATTTCAGTTCTGATTTGGCTCAAAACTCCAAGGCCAGTGCGATAGCCTCAGTCATGTACACTGTAGTCACACCCATGCTCAATCCCTTTATCTACAGTCTTAGAAATAAAGACATCAAGCAAGCCTTAAGAAAACTTTTCAACTGAGAAACATCATACTCAAGGTTAGAGAACTACTTGTGAGAAAGAGATCAAAATAATGAAAACCAGAATAATACTTTCCTACATTCATACATCTGCATTATGCCCAGAATTCAATCTCCTTTATTTTTAAGACATAATCTGCAATTATTTCCTGTGCACCTCTTTTTACTATGCCATCGTTTTAACCAAATATTCCTGTCAATAGTCAATTATTTCAAACTGACTACAGACTGTATCATGAACTAGATCTTTCATGTATGGTAGGCATGGAATCCTACCATACAATTATCTCATAAAAAAACAGCATCACTATTGTCCTCAAACCCTAAAAAAATCTGAGATGTAAAATTTAAGATTCCTACTTTTAAGGTTTCTCTTGAGATCAGATCAGCATGAAATATGCACCACCCTAGGTTATTTTCCTTAAACTGAATTCTTGTTAAGTATTGTGAGCAGAAATTCTGTAAATGTGTTCTTATTAAATTTTGAAAAGCACTGGTGTTATGTTTCAGTATTGAAATGACTTCAGAACAACACTGAAAATAAGACCAGGTAACTATTTTAATACCTCTTCTATCATCAGTAAAAATGGTAGAATCAAGAAGACTATGCTGAAATTAACTCCACAAACATGCTGCATTCACTGAAGTCCAGTTAGTAGGGATATTTTGTTATAATTGTTAGTTCATAACTGATAGCTTCAAGAATCACTAGTAGATGTGAACATGTTTATCAAAGGTATGCATATAGCTCCTTCATGTCAAAGATACTACTAGATTTTGCCTTTATGTATTCCAAATAACCCAGTGTTCTCTGACTAGGCTTGGTCACATAATTGTCTGAACCAAGACAGCTGTCTCACTTTTACCATTTGAGTTTCTGTAATCTATTCATCATCTCAGTAATTATATGTGAAATGCTTATTTTCAGTGATCCTGAGAAATAATTTCCTATATTTTTCCTGCCGCAGAGAGAGAATCTCTGCCGGGGCACTAGGTAAAGTGTTGAGCTACTAACTGTCCGGCTTATGTTTCAAACCTATTTGCTATTCCCAGGGGAAAAGATTAGACAGCACCTTCCCATAAAGATTTAGTCTTGCAAACTCTATATGGCAGTTCAGTTCAATAACTTTGAATCACTTGATAGCAGTGGATAGTGAGTTTGGTGGTTCAGGAATACAAAGCAAAGGAAAGAAAATCATCTGATTTTTAGACAGTGGGATATGATGAAGACTGCTACAACTTTGCAATATTCTTGGTTCACCATTCTCCTATTCCAAGACACTTCTTTTTAGTACAAATGAAATGGTAGCATAATAATATAGTGTAAAATTAGCCATTCAATCACTTAGAAAACTTTTCCTTGTCACTTTGGCCAAGTTTTATAGTACAGATCATAATTTTGCATCAGAAATTGATTGGGAGCTGATTTCAACTCATCCATTTCATCCCTTTTAATGTATCATCACGCGTACCATTTCCTCCCTGGGTTCTCTTTCTATTCCTCTTTTTTTGCCATCCTCTTTCCTTGGTAAATACTGCCCTTTTGAACTTAAATTGTTAGCCATTCTACTAGGAGAGTGAATTTAGTTCCAGCTCTGAGGGGTCACTAAGCTATAATCTTCATGGTTTCACTAGTCTCTATGCAACCAATAAGTTTTAAGATGTTGGGTTCTGTTTCACGTTTTTCTCCCACTATATAAAGGACCTTTTATTGTGGTTCCTTTCAGAGGAATTGGTGTTGTTAGCTGGACAATATGCACATCTCAGGATAATGAAGGCCAATAGTTTGGTCCTTTGATCCTCTGGACTAATAGTTTTCATGTGTTTTTCCATTTTCATCACTTTTATTTCTTCTGGATGGAGCGAGAGAAATACTTGCACCTTCTATGCCTACGGTGACCATTTAAGATTCCAGACTCTACTCACCACATTTAGGTACAGAACATATAGTCTTTGTGTCCTGAAGACGATGGTCCTGATTCTCCAGGCACAGCCACTCCTTTCCTCAAGATATTTGTTTATGTCTAATACATTTTCATCACATTACTCCTTGTATGTTGCATGAAAGTTGGTGCCAAAAAGAGAAAGACCCCGTCTAAAACTGGAGATTAAGAAAGCATGTGGAAGTAGGGGGAAATGTAGCAGCTGAATTACACAGGTTCCATTATTACCTGCTGACAATTTTCCCAGAGTTTTGCCATAAATGTAAGAGATAAGAGAAGAGTTTGACTGGTCTGACTTAAAAAGTGTGTTCCCTGAATTTATAGATATATTTGTAACAATGGTAAGTACAATTATACAATATCATCTCTAAAATTATATATATATATATATATATATTTGTGATATGCTCCAAGACTTCCAGACCTTTCAAAGCATGCACTCATAGATCACCACTGTTTTAGAATAGTATATATAACAGTATTTGCCTGCATTACCTTTTAACTCATACAAATGTGCTAGGGTGCGTTCCTGCCTCCATCATTTTCTCTCACTCTTTTTATTGTGTACGCTGGTTTTCCATTCACCCCAAATAGCAACATTTGTACTAGCCTGTGAATTACCCTCCCTTTCTTACACTCACACCCCTAGTCGACAACAACATTGTTTATGTTAGCATGAAAATATTGACCTAACCTTTCATAATTGTGATATCATGCAATATTTGCCCTTTCGTATTTGATGAATTTCACTCAATATAAGTCTTCCAGATTCTTCTGTGATATGAAGTTTTCCCAAGTTCATTGCTATTCTTCAGTATAGTATAAAATCCATATATATATATCAAATTATATTTATCCATTCTTCCAGCGATTGACATTGACGTTGTTTTCATCTGTTTGCTGTTGTGAGCAATGCTGTGGTCAGCACAGATGCACATATGTCTATTTGTGCTGCCTCTCTTACTTTTGTAGGCTAGATACCAAATAGACTCGACACCAAGAGATTACTAAGTCATGGGGAATTTCTATTCCCAAGCTACTCAGGAAGTGCCACATCACTGCTGCGCCATTTCACAGGACCACCAACAGTGTATGAGTGTTCCAGATTCTCTACAGCCTGGCCAACCTTTGTTATCTTTGTGACTGAGGTCTTTTCTTTCTGCTTGTTTTGAGAGATCAAATGACACATTGCATTGGGTAAATCTTCAATGTAAGGCTTCTTGAAAGTGTTGAAAAATAAGGATTTACTTTGTGGACTCTGCTATTCTTGACACAAGCCACACTACTTTATTTCTTTTTTCTCCAGTTTTATTGGCAAATAATCCACATGTCAGGAAGAATTGTACAATTATTACCACAATCAATTTCAGAACATTTTCTTTCTCACTCCCCCATCATTAAATCACATTTTAAATGAGTTGTGTAATCACGTTCAGTTCTGGTGTTCCCACCTTCATTGCTGACTCCTGAAATCTCCTCGTGCTCTCTATTCCTCCCCATTCCAACCCTTCCTCCCCTACAAACCCTTATGTAACTTAGTATCTTTATGCATCCACTGCTTCTATGCTTCACAAACTTGTAAACTCAACAGAAACATTAAGGAATACAGAAGGGATACTGTAATAAGGACAAAACAATAGTAGCATAAGGATAAAAATATCAACAAAGAGCAGAAAGAAAAGACCTCAATCAATACCTTAAAAGCCAGGGAAAGCATTTTTGTCATGGAACAAGCAAAAGGTCCTGTACTTAGAACAAATTCTGGTTGGATCTAGAGGGAGGTCAACTGACCAAGTATCAAGTTTGATAGGATTACATAAATAGGATTACAGTGATCGATGTTTGATGTAAAACTATTCCAGACACTTATTTGTGGCCAGTGGCTTAATGTAACTAGACAATCTGAGTTTGGGACTCCCACTGTCTTCCACAGCCTTCTACAAATTGGGTGTTCATAATTTTAGCTCTGATGCTTTTCCCTTCATCATATTTGACTTTTGTTATTATCTACTTTGGATCACAGAAGCCTGTGTGCTTCTTCCATATGGACTTATTTTACTCCTCACTTAGATGGATCCTTGTTTGAATACAAGCCTTTATGGTCTCAGAGACTCTTCCACCTGATAGCTGGACACAATCTGTTTTCTTCAGCATACTTTGCTTTTTCACACTTATAGTCAGTGATCATTTCATGAAGGCAAATATAGCATAGGGCCATATTATCATCCCTAACTGTTCTTGGATTGAGGTTAGTTACCCAGAATCCATCTACTTGTCCATGGAATATTCATGACTGAGGTTTACTTTGGCAGTTCTTATATGACAGAATTAAACCCCCATAGGACCAGCTACATCCACACCAGTAACAAACCAATCAGAAAACAATCAAACAATCAAACAAAATGGGGAAGTAAAAAAAGGCAAGAAAACAACCGATGCAAACAAAAAAGTACAACATTGTCAATCATCCCCCTAATGTATAAGGTGATTGCACTGATGACATCAATTTTCCCTATAACACAGAATGCCATGCTCTGTGGTGTTAAATATATGATGATTCAGGGTCCCTTTCCTTTGGAAACCCCCCAATTCAGGGATTACACCCAAGGTCCAATGACCACAACTTCCACAGTACCAGGTGGCCACTCTCTGCTACCTGTCCCATCCGAATCTTCAGCCCTCCAATCCAAGGGTGCAGGCAACTCTGAGTCAGGACTCAATTCATTCAATTGGACCTTTATGTTAAGTCTTCTGCTATAGCCACAAGCCACACAATATCAATCTCCTCATACACATGTAAAAATTGGACACTGACTTATGAAAAATCAAAGCATTTGAATTATACTGCTGATGGAGAATATTGAAGGTACCATGACAGTCAAAAGAACAAACAGATCTTTATTGGCAAAAATACATCCAGAAGGCTCCTTACAGGCAAGGATGATGAGATTCTGTCTCATGTACATTGAACATGTTATCAGAAGAGCCATCATACTTGGAAAAGTGGATGGAAAACAAAGAAAGATGGTCCTCAAAGAGATGGATTGACAGTGCAGGAACAATAGTCTCAAACATCATAACAAGGGTGAGAATGGTGCAGGATTGGAAGGCTTTCCTTCTGTTGTACATAGGGTTGCTTTGAGCTGGAATTCAATGACAATTAACAGCAGGACATTCTTTTTAATCTGACTATTAATCATGAAGTGAGCTTATATCTCATTTTTTGATTTGCATCTCTCAAATAGCAACTGATCGTGAGAATTTATTCATATGTTTGTTGGGGAAATGAATGTCAGCTTTGTTGAAGTGTATATTCATGTACTCCAATTTCTCAGTTGGATTAGTTGGTTTTTCTCATTGAAGTGTTCAAGTTTTCAATCAATTTTAGATATTAGAATTGTTGTTGAAAAAAATTTCCCCAGTGTGTGGGCTCTCTTTTTATTGTTTTGATGAGATATTTTGATAAATATAATCATCTAATTTTTAAGAGATCCTAGTAATTTTGCATTTCATTGAGTTTGGCAATGTAGTTATGTCATGGGGAAAGATCCTTAAGATTGCCTCTGAGGATAACTGGTGGCAAGAAAAGCTGTGCATTGGGTTACTAATTGCAAGGTTAGCGATTTGAATCTATCAGCTACTCAAAGGGATAAAGATGAAGCTTCTTGCTCCCATAAAGATTTATTGTCCTGATATCAAGACCAGAAACTGCCTCCACAAATATAGAAAAATGTAGACCAATAGCTCTCATGAAAATAGATGCTAAAATCCTCAACAAAATCCTGGCCAATAGAATCCATATCATATCAAAAAAATTTCATCATGACCAAGTGAGGTTCATTCCAGGTTTTCAGGGATGGTTAAATATTAAATCAGCAATCAATCTACCACATAGACAGGCAAACAATAAAAATCACATGATAATGCTAATAGATTGAGAAAGGCACCTGACACTATCTAATAGCCATTTTTTAAAAAAACATTCAAAAATTGGAATAGAAGGGGTATTTCTGAACATAATAAAATCCATATATGAAAAAACAACAGTCAACACCATTCTCAGCCAGGAAAAGCTAGGCCACTGCTCTTTCACCTGGGAGGTATATGGTGGGGGACAAGAGGCATGTCCTCCCCCATTTCAGTTTTACTTTGTTGTCCAAAATAAATGGAGGTATTGTCTCCAGAGGAAAATAGAAGCTGTCATTCCTGGTTATAGAAAGAGAGCTCATCCAGAACTACTGACAGAGAAGTTCAGTTCCTGCCAGTGGAGAATTCATTAATGGCCACTGTGGATTCTGCTCCCTCATTTCCCCTGAGTTGTGTTTGGCCCACTCATTACCATTTCCTCAAAGACCTAGGACTCTAAGATTCTTCTCCACTCACATATTCTGACTTCTTTTGTGAAGGGAAAAAATAGTGTATCACTTAATAGTAACTGAATAAAACATTCAAGGCTTGAATTGAAATATTGAAGGATTCTATAGACAAAATATCTCTTAAATCATTTTATTGGGGGCTTGTGCAATTCTTATCACAGTCTACACATACGTCCATTGTGTGAAGCACATTTGTACACTTGTTGCTATCATCATTCTCCAAACATTTCATTTCTACGTGAGCTCTTGACATTAGCTCCTCATTTTCCCCTTTAACTCCCACAGGCCTCCATCTTGAACCCTTGATAATTTATAAATTACTATTTTGTCATGTTTTATACAGTCCAATGTCTCCCTTCACCCACTTTTCTGTTGTCCCTATCCCAGGGATCCGAATATAGATAGATTCTTGTAACTGGTTTCCCCTTTGTAAACCCCCCCACACACACCTTCTTCTTACCATCCTGGTATTGCTGTTCTCATTATTGGCCCTGAGGGGTTTAATCTATCCTAGATTCTCTGTGTTTCTAGTATGTGTACCAGTATCCATTCTCTTCTCTAGCCAAATTTGTGAAGTAGAATTTGGATCCTGATAGTGGAGGACTGAGGGTGTGAGGGTGGCGGAAGCATTAAAGATGTAGAAGTAAGTTGTATGTTTCATCGTTGCTGTACTGAACCCTGACTGGCCGGTCTCCTTCTTGGAATCCTTATGTAAGGGGATGTCCAGTTGCCTACAGCTGGACTAGGGGTCTCCACTCTGTACGCCCCTTCATTCACAATGATATGATTTTTTTTGTTCTTTGATGCCTGATACCTGATCCCATCAACACCTCAAGATCACACAGGCTAGTGTACTTCAGGACCAGTCTTGATAATGAGAGGGCGGAGGGATGGTGGAACAGATCCCAATTTCAAGGATCTACATATAAGCTACTCTCTGTGGTACAGACAACACGGAAGTGAGTGAAGGAACTGGTTAGAAAGTGTATGATATGAAAAGGTAATAGCAATTTGTAAACTATTAAGGATTCATGGGGGACGGGGAGTGAGGAGAAAGGGAAAATATAGGGCGCTCGTATGGGGGGGCCTGAGTGAAGGGAGGATGTTTTGAGAGTGATGATGGCAACAAATGTGCAAATGTGGTCTGCATACAATTGATGTCTGTATTGATCATGATGGGAGTTGTATGAGCCCCCAATAAAATTATTTATTTAAAAAGGGGGTGGGGAGAATCGCTTATACCCAGGGCTCAAGTGGAAAATATTTTGAAATGAAGATGGCAACATGTGTACAATTATGCTTCATACAAGTGATGTATTGAATGTTATAAGAGCTGTAAGAGCCCCCAATAAAATCAATGAAAAACAAAGAACCAACAAATGTGTCTTACAGGAAATATAGCCAGTGTGCTCCTTAGATACAAGGACAGTGAGCCTTTGTCTTAGGGACTTCAGCAAGTTATCAGGAGAGGTCAATCCCTAGGAAAGGACAGCATGCTTGCTAAAGTGGAGGGTCTGTGAAACAGAGCGCTTCCTTGAGATGGGCTGACAGTGATGGCATAAAAGGGCTCAAGCATATGCACTGTGAGGATGGTGCCTGGCCGTGCAGGGTTTGGTTTTGTTGGGCGTGGCTTCCCTGTGAGAGCCAACTTGACAGCATTTCACAGAATGAGCCAATCCTCGTTTAGATTCCTTTAATCCCACATTTTATCAGCTGCTTACATTTGTTCATAGCTTCCTCTTCTTGGTGTTTCCTTTTCTCCACCTGGTAGAACCCTTAAGACTGAGTTTCTCCATCAGATTCCCTCTTAAGTCAACACTCACTTCGCCAGATGATGTTCTACTGCCATTCATAAGGATGTTAGGGTCTGGTTTTCCAAAAGTGGCCTGTCTATTCCTTCTTCCTCGTCTGTCTTAGCCTGGCACTCTGTTCAAATCTGTCCATCGTGGATGATCCTGCTAGTGTTTGAAATGCTGGTGGCACAAATTGCAGCATCACCAGCCAATATGGTATGACCCACTAACAGATGAGTGATTGGATTGTTATGAGTTGGAACCAATGAGACTGTACCTAGCAACACCTTCTCTCCAGAAAATATCAACAATGTTTGGATACAATTCCACCAACTTGCCCTATAACCCCACTGCATTTTAAATTCCCATTTCTCCTCTTCTGGTTAGACTGAAACTCTTGAGAGGAGAAACATTTTCCTGTTTCCATTATCCCTAGAGTATTGATTACTGCCTGCCGTCTGACATGTACTAAGTGAATTTTTATTGAATGACTAAAAAAATCTAGTGTTTGAATGATATTTCAATAATGGGGAAGAAAGGAAAAATGAAACAAAGTAAAATGATATTGAGAAGAATTTCCCATGACTCAGATCCCACATCAGGTTGGAGGTAGGAGATATTTTTGTGTAACCAGAATCTCACTTCAGAATATGGAATGTGATCATCCTGGAAGGGGAGCCAGGGGCCATGTCCTCAGAGATGCAAGGAACCACATCTAAAGAAAGGAAGGGGCTCCATTCAGATAAGAGTCATACATGGGCCTCTGAAGATGTCTCCTGAGGATCAAATCTAGCACATGTTTGCATTTTGGCTTTCTCTCCTAGAACCAGAAAATGAAATCTCTAAGGAAGTGAGAGATGAGAAACATTTTTTCATTAATTGGGCTCACAGGAATTCAGACCCTAAATCTACGTACATTTTAAATACTCCCCTGAATCATGTCTATTGTATTTTGTTAAGCTCGGGTGACTAGAAAGCATGATTAAGTCTTCCAGAGGCCACGAGAGTGGTTCTGTCTGTCTATCCACCTTGGTGTAAAGTGCCGGACTTCATTCATCAATAAAGGAACAAACTGCATTGGTAATCCTCCCTGATATTATCGAGGTAAGCCACAGCATCTTCAAAGCTGGTAGAGAATGTGGCATGGAGCAGAAGAAGCTCTTTCACAACTTAGGGGAATCAACAAGGGACAATGATACATTTGTGTTGATGGGAGAGTGTGGTAAATCCTAAAATATTTTATTTCTCTGATCTCTCTCCTGTCGTGTTGGCTTTCAATCACAAGGCAACTTTCTCTCAATAGCATTTCTCCTTGTTCCACTGATTCTCCTTTCTCCTTCATAGTTAGAAATATCTCTTTAACACTGTCCAACTATTTATTCTTTTAGTCAGTCTGCAACTATCTGTTCCCAAGCATCATATGGCAAAATTATATCTGGAAATTAGTCAACCATTGTTATTTCTCCCACTATACTCTCAGTCACAACAGGGAAAACATCATGGAAATGAATGCTGTTTTAGGAAGTGATACTGCATTACTTTACTAGTGAGTGAATTTGAAAAGTCTCTTCTTCCTCTGGCAGTTACCCAAGATTTCACAATCTTATAGTGGCACTAAGACTTAAAGAAGAGGTGGAGTCTTTCCAAATAGAAATAGGGGCAAGAGAAACTGACAGAGGGATCTCAAATACAAGGATTAATTAAACCCTAGTGTTAAAAAGTTGGAGGTTGCTTCCATATATTGTCACATATTTTCTTAATTCGCCTTTCCTGGCCCTCCAAATTATTGACATCCCATTTTGTTTTCATGGGGGCCTTCCTCTGCTTGGGCTTTCATTGACAGCTACTTGACTATGACATTTTATTTCTGAATCTTCACCATATCCAAGAAAACATCGTTCTGCTTTCAGTTAAAAACCATTTGATAGCAGCAACAACATCCCTGAAATGTGGAGCACTTGATTGTGGAAAATCACACTAAATTGAAGAAAATTCTTGACAGCTTCAGAAGTGTCTGTATTGGTTGTAATGTCACTTGTTAGTCAAGAATTAAATTCTTTGTTTCGTTTATGTTGAGATATGATCCATATGAAAAGCTGTAGCTTTTATCCTTGTCAATAAATACTTTAAGTGCTCTTTGCTTTCATCCATTGGTGATGATTTATTTGGGTTTTGAACCTCTCACCTTGCACTTAGCAGCCCAACACACAACCCTCTAAACCACAGAACTTCTTTAAAAATACTTAGTACCAAATAGCTGGTTGAGAATCTTTCATGACTGAATGAAAGAAAGCTGCAGAAAAAAATTAAGGGAATATTTTGCCTTGAGGTAGTGACTATTCAGTTTCAGCATCAAAGAGAAGATGGAGAATTTGGCAAGTAAATGGCACTAAATCTTTCGATACTCTATTGAGCTGATCAACTGAACATGTCTAAAACACAAAGAATGGTGCATAGGTCAAATGATGATCATTGCTTGTGGCTAACTGACATTGCTCTGGTCCCTTTTCCAACAGTTTCATCACATGGAACTAAGAAACCAAACCCGTGCTTCAGAGTTTATCCTCCTGGGACTGTCAGAAGAGACAGAAGTGCAGCCTCTCCTCTTTGGCTTATTCTTGTCCATGTACCTGGTGACCTTTATTGGGAATCTGCTCATCATCTTGATCATTGTCACTGACTCACGCCTTCACACTCCCATGTACTTCTTCCTCTCCAATCTCTCCTTTGCCGACATTTGTTTCACTTCCACCACTGTCCCAAAGATGTTACTGAACATCCAGATGCAGACTAAAACCATCAGCTATGAAGGCTGTCTCAGCCAGATATATTTTTTTATGGTTTTTGGAAGATTAGACAATTTTCTCTTGACAGTGATGGCCTATGATCGATTTGTGGCCATCTGTCACCCACTGCACTACACGGTCATCATGAATCCCAAAATATGTGGTCTCTTGCTTTTGGAATCTTATTTATTAAGCATTCTGGATTCTCTGTTACATGACTTAATGATTCTGAGGCTTTCTTTTTGTATGGAATTGGAAATCCCCCACTTTTTTTGTGAACTTAACCAGGTGGTTCATCTTGCTTGTTCTGACACCTTCCTCAATGATCTAATGCTGTATATTACAAATGGGTTTCTGGTTATTATTCCACTCATTGGTATCATATTATCATACTCTAAGATTGTATCCTCCATTTTGAGAATTACTTCAGCTGGAGGCAAGTATAAAGCCTTTTCCACTTGTGGGTCTCACCTTTCTGTTGTTTTCTTGTTCTATGGTACATTTCTTGGGGTGTATCTCAGTGCTGCTGCCACTCAAAACTCCAGGAAAACGGCAATTGCCTCAGTCATGTACACTGTGATCACACCCATGCTAAACCCCTTTATCTACAGTCTTAGAAATAAGGACATAAAACAAGCCCTTAAAAAACTCTTCAGCTGCAAAACATTATCCACATGAGAGAAATAATCTAAGAGTTAGAGTTACCCATGAATTACCATGCTAAAAAAAAAAAAAAGAAACCCTAGGTCACAATCCTTTTATCAGTTTATAGCAGGAAGTAAATTTGCCATCTTTCTTATTTCCAGAGTTCAATCTCTCTAATGTTTCATACAATGTAAACAACTGTTTTGTTGCATTCCCTTTCAGCTTCTTTATATCCTTGCTGTGTGTCATGAATTTGGAGTAGAAAACTGAACCAACTGTATGACTTTTTCAGCCATAAAAGAACATAACATAAGAAATTTGCTTCTTATACAATGATACAAAGAGCTAAAGGAATGTCAGTGTACAGATTTCTCTGCCAGATTAAAGCAACTGCTTCTTGTATTTTCTGCTTTTGGAGAAAAATGATTTGTCATTTCAAAGAGTTTGTCTGAGTTTCCTATCAACTCCAGAAAGAGATGTCACCTGGATGAGTAGAAACAGTCCTTGTGACCACTGGATTGATTTCATGGCAGCACACCTTCTCTATCCAGGATCCAGTCGTCATCTGCAATGCACCAAACATACAATAAGTGGAAATGCCATAGAAACCACAACCTCTGTTCCTGAAAGCTTTCTCATTGACACTAATCTGCCTGATATATTCTTGTATGTATTGTGGCTTTTCAAAAATATGTTGAAAAAAATGTTGACAGGCAGGAATCCTTTTAATGCTCATTGACGCTTCCTATCAACATTGGTGTTCAGGCAGGAATCCTTTTAATGCTCGTTGATGTTTCCTATCAACATTGGTGTTCAGGCAGGAATCCTTTTAATGCTCGTTGATGCTTCCGATCAACATTGGTGTTCACAAATTAAAAAAGCTTTTGGTGGTGGTGGTCATTGTTAGGTGCCAATGGTTTGATTCCAAGCCATAGCAACCCCGTGCACAACAGATTGAAACACTGTGGCCCTGAGGGTTCCAATTCCGGAGTGTAATGTTGATGTTTGACCATTTGCCAACTATGTCATTTCCAACTGTGCACCAAAAGTAGGAGGGCATATTTATCAATGTGTATACAGTGCAAAACAGTGGAAGGTTATGCTTTTGTTTAGGCTAATGCATCATCTAAACTGACATTCCACTGTTTTGACTGGTAAGATAGAGTGGAACCTCGAGACTAGCATTGATTTGGTACTAGTGTCCAAATGTCAAGAGAATTATCTGACTGCTTTCCTTTGCCCGTTGCAGAATGTTCTAGGTAAAAGGTGACAATCACGTGAGTCCTAGTGTTTAGGTAAGTATTTCACAGTTTCTTAAACACAATAAAGAAAACAACAAACACAGAGAGGGAGGAAGGGATAGGAGTAAGAGAGAGTATAAGGTTATAAATTTTAAATGGTGACAATTCTATTGTCCATTCACATGAGTAACCAGCCTTACCACTTGAGGGTCTGTGTCAATGTATAAGGTCTGAGAATCAACTGAGAGATGATATTTAATTTTGGTGACCTCAGATTCTTCTCAGCACACCTGGAGTGTTTGTAGTTATATATATTGGATAGGAACATGGTAAGCTACCCATATATTGTATTATGGGGATACCATGAATAACTTACTGTTTCCAAACCTCTGCAGGTCATGCTATCTCTTACATGAATCATAAACTCTGTACCCCTGGTGATTTGATGACACCAGTTCAAGATGCCATTCTCTCCAATAAACACATGAGATACCTATTTCAATTTCAGTGCCTCTTATTTTAGCTCTGTCATATAGAGTATATAAAGCTTTCCAGAGAGGGAGCAACACCCCTTCCTCAATGTATTTCTCACCACCCTGGTAAATGTAATGATCTCTGACTCCTTTTCTAGAACATATGTTATAGGTGAGTGATGAAGTCATACATGCTTCATTCACAACATCCCATGTCCTTTGCCTTTGAATTCCTACCCTTATTGTAAGATATCTATTTTTCTGAGAGGGACAAAAAATTCCTTCAGAGCAATCACTATAAAGTCCAAACTTTAGCTAGCAGAGAAAAAAATTTTAGAATTATGTCCCTTTTTTAAAACTAGCAGATATCATTCTCTGTTAATGAATCATATCACTATATGTGCCAAGCTCTAAAAGTTTTTCTAAGATCTTAGGCACATACAAATCATTCTTCAACACAATGTCCTTTTAGAATAATAAATATTAGATGAATTTTGCATATCTTTTATACCTTTATATACTTTTATATCTTTTATACATATCTTTTATACTTTAGTCTTCTGGTTCTTATTTTGATTTAACACGAGGCATTCTGGAACCTGAGTCTACATTGCAGTTTTGAGGTAATGAAAAAGGAAAAGCTTGCACATAAGAATCATGATTAAAAATAAAGGCACCATTACAGCATTCTTACAAGGCAGATATTATCCAGGGCAGTGGTTCTAATGCCTTAATGCCACGACCCTTGAATACAGTTCCTCATGTTGTGGAGTCCCCAACTATAAAATTATTTTCATTGATGTTTCCTAACTGTCATTTTGCTACTGCTATGAATGAGGCCACCCCTGTGAAAG
>PVJH01033625.1:0-21400 GCA_004026705.1 Nesogale talazaci | reverse complement strand
CAATGATTCAAACTGCTGACCTTGTGCTTAGCAGACTGCCTTGTAATTCATCATGCCACTCAGGCTCCCATTGTATATTTTTTACAGTTGATATGCTTTTATTAAATTGAATTCTGTATATAACAGTTCTCTTTTTATGTTTAAGTCCTGTGTGTTTTGACAAATGCATATTGTCGTACGCCCAGATGTCCACTATAATGTCAGCTTCTTTGCTCTCTCTATTCACACCACCGCCTGCAGTCATACCCCAAAGGCGCTGGCCACCGATAACTCTAGAATGCCAAACAGTAGCAGTCATACATACACACTATGTAGCCTTTACATAGTGCTATCTTTCACTTGACAACTCATTTCTTACTGTGTCTAAATAATATTTCGTTTTTTGAATTTTTTTATTCAATGACCACCTAAAGGATATCTGGCTGCTTCCATTTATGGTCAGTTAATTTCATCATTGAAATATAGGGGTGGAGTCTAGCCTGTTAATCTGGAGATAGCCATTGAGTAGCCAATGAGGCCTCCGTGTGGGCATGGCTTTCTCCTGAGACTTCTGGGAAATCTCACAATATTTCCCTCGTGAAGATGAGAAGCTATCTTCCCAGTTTTTGGGAGTTAGTCTCAAAGACAACGAACTATGGAGACGACAGGATGGCAGAGTCCCAGGAGCTTAACGAGTTGACCAGAATCTAACCAGAGGAAAAGAAGCAATTTGAGTCTCTAAGCTGGTGCATATCGCTGCTGACTTTATGGATGGCCTGTCCTGATTTGGCTTTGCTAATGGATATGCATGTCATAAGGTTCCAACAGGAGTGAAGATTCTTCACATTGAAAGATATGATTGTTTCCTCAGAGCACTGCGTTGATATAAGTGGGCAATATAGAAATTAGATACCCAAAGTGGGGGAATGAAGGCACGAGGTGATCGGCTTACAAACTCTCATAGCTGGTGGAATATATATTCATAGGATTATAGGATCAAGGTGTAGATATTATGTAACTGCAATTGTAAGGAAAAGGATATATTTTGTTTTGTTCACTAATAAAATATTATTTTTAAATGATGGTGACACACGTTGAATTGTATGCATTTTAGTTTTATACTGTTAGGTGTACATATGATTTTATTGTTTATTTGAAAGTTACATATGGTTACAGAGTTATGTGAAAGTGTAAAATTAACAAGGGGTGGTCTGTGGTGGTCATGTGCTTATGTTAATTTCATGATTGAGATGTAGGGGTGGAGTCTAGCCTGTTAATCTGGAGATAGCCATTGAGTAGCCAATGACGCCTTTGTATATTTGGTATACAAATCCTTTGTTAGTTATATGCTTTGAAAAGAGTTACTCCCAAATGATGGCTTGTTTTTTCTTTATTTTAGCAGGGACTTTTGCAGAGGAAAACTTTTAAAATGTTAGTGAAGTTCAAGGGTTTTTTTTTTTTTTTGAGTTAATGAAATTGTACCTAGATATGTATAGTTGACTCCTAGATCATCTTCACTTTTCATCTCCCTTATATTCTTGAAGTGTTATTGTTCTGGACTTCACACTTAGTTCCAAGCTTATGTTTATTTAATCTGTGACAGGTGTGACATAGAGAAGAGGGTACTCAGTAATATCAAATTGTATGATAAAATAGAAAGCATTCTCTAGCAAAATTTTTGGATTTTATCTTTGAAAAACTTCTCATTGCCTTCCACCAAAAATGTATAATAGTTTATGAGGACAATGAAGTTGGAGTAAAGCAGCAGTGAAGCAGTTTTGAAAAAGAACTCAAGGAAAGAATGTGTAATCCAAGTATTTTACATTCAACCAAATTATCCATCCTAGATCAAGGCGGCAGAAAAAGCAGTTTTAAGCATGCAAGTCCTACAGGAATACTATACCACAACCCCCTTGAATAATCTACAAAGAGGTTAAGTTCACACAACCAACTGCAGAGAAAATGACAAAAGGCTAACATTGGGCACTTATTACATTTAATAATAGCTATAAAATTAGAGATAGAATGAGTGATGCGTCTATATGTCACATGCTTTGACAAAGTAGAAACAATAAGACCAAAATCTCAGAGGGCAATCCGAGTAGGAAGGTATAATAAGCACATGGATCATAATATGGACTGTACAAGTCAAAGCCAAACCCACTTGTCACCAAGTTGATTTTGATGCATAACATAGGTAGAGTAGGACTGCTTCTTTGGGTTCCTGTGGCTGTAACTCTTTCAGGAACAATTTCATTTTTCCTTCCTTGGGGCAACTGTGAGGTCGAACCACAACTTTGAGATGAGCAGCTCATCGTGTAACTCTCTACATCACCAGGGATCTATTGTGTGAGTCAAAAGACAGCTTTAAAAATGTGGGGGAAATGAATTATTAAAAGTAATAGTAAAAGAAAAATACCATTATTGTTACACAGATAGCCATCAGAGCTAGAATGTAAACTTTTCTGCTCATCAAAACACTTATAAATATACTCTATAGAGAAAAAGAATGGGAATGCCACTGCATTCATGCTACATAAAAATAATACGGGCTGAGCCCCGGTGGCATAGTGGTTGTGCGCGGGACTGCGGCCCACTGGGATGGAGGTTCGATTCCGGCTCCCAGGAGCAAAGGCTGGGCTTCCTACTCCCACCACCAGGACAGTGATGCCTAAAAAAAATAAATAAATAAAATAAAAATAAAAATAATATGTATATCGTATGCATACTTTATGCAAATAAAATACAAGCACTTTACCAAAAATTATGATAGACTTGAGATAAAACACAGTACTCCTACCAGTTGTTATGGGTTTAATTCATTTCCTAACAGAACATTTATTTCCAATTTGGTTCACAAATATGGACTTTATGAAAGCAACATAACTAAAACAAAGTGATAAAGAAATTCTAGAACTACAGGGATGAGTAAAAATGTTCCAGGACAAAAAGGTAATACAGGAGTTACAGCATTTATATACCTTGTGGCAGAGTGGACTATTCATTAGGCTGCTAACCACTGGATTTAAACTACCAGTTGCTCAGCAGGAAACACTTAAAATTTACTATACCGAGAGCAAATTACAGTTGGGACCCTAGTGGGGCAATTCTACCCTGTCCTATAAAATCACTGTGAGTCACTTGACTCAATGGTTGAGGTACTGGCCCAAAATACAAAACCTCAATATAACAATAAGAAAATTCTGATTATTTTCCCCAATAATTTCCTGAATTATTTTAACAATTCAAAAATATCCTTTTGCTAGAACTTTTTCTTTCTATTTTTTGGCCATGGAGGTCCTTATTGTAGACATTGGCAAAATATTAACAAAGTTTATGTCATATGCATTAATATTGGATCCTGGTAAATTTCTTATTATTGATATTTTTGCTATTGAAATATAAGTGAATGTCCTTGTTCCTGGGAAATGTACCAAACCAAACCCCCTGCCTTTGACTCACAGGGACCCCACCTGAGGTTTCTGACCCTGATGGTCTTTCCAGCAAACAGCACCCGCTTTCTCCAATGCTGCAGCTGGTGGGTTTTAACCACGGCAATTGCAGCGAGTAGCCCAGGGCTTAACATGCAGTTATATTGAGGTCGCTTTAGACCAAGCACACTATTAAATACTTGTGATGTGTTCTCAAACGCTTACGAAAAAAAGGAAGAAAAGATCATCAAGTGTGTGTGTGTGTGTGTGTGTGTGTGTAAAATGAAACAAAACAAAACAAGAATGTGGTCAAATTCCAAAAGTTCTTTGTCCTATTGTTGCAAATTTCTTAAAACTATACAATTATAGGGCTGAGCCCTGGTGGCGTAGTGGTTGTGCGCGGGACTGCAGCCCACTGGGATGGAGGTTCAATTCCGGCTGCTAGGAGCAAAGGCTGGGCCTCCTACTCCCACCACCCAAGGGCAGTGATGCCTAAAAAAAAATTAAAAACAAATAAATAAATAAATAAAACTATACAATTTTTAAAATAACAGACTGCAAAAACATGTAGGGGAGGAATACAACCTTATTAAATCAGGCAAATGTAGCTATCTGAAGGACTTGAGAATATCTCTGCAGATTTTCTTGGCCTATAAACTCCCCTACCCCTCACCCCAGGTGGCATCCAAGGACTTCATTGAGATTCAGATAGAAACAAATGTCACCAAATTTAAGGTATTATCTTGGAAGAGTCTTTATAGATGAAATGAGCAGTGCAGGTTCAGAGGGCGAGGAAATGCCAGGACCTTTATTCTTTGAGAGGCTTTTCAAAGAGGTTGATACTTTGATTCCCACATGACAAATCCATGCTTTAGAAAAATCTGAGACATCCTGTGGTTTCCAAAATTAACAAGTGCATTTTTACTGCATCATAGAGTTCATTCTTTATGGTAAATTAAACAAAAGCAAAGATAATGGCTTTTGGAACTAATAGTTTGTAAAGAAATGGTTCTTAGGAAGCTTGTTCACTGTGTTAGCTAAGGATATTTTATTTTCCATTGGTATTTTGAGAGAATGAAGATAACATAGAGTTAATGCAAATATGTTTATCATTCAAATCTAAAATCAGCTAAGTTCAAAGTATACTAACACAGCTACTCATCGCTTATGAATTGAAAAAGTATGGAAAAATTGTAGACATTTTAGTTTATGGTCTTTAGCATTATTTTTTAGTTTACACTGTTACTATGTTTAAAATATCACATTCAGAATAGCAGTTTTTATTTTAAAAAAAACTTTAATGATAGGGGGAACCTCAAAAACTAGCTTACCAAATATCCATGATATAGCAAGTAAAACTATTAAACATTAACTGTTTCTTATTTTTGTTTCCTAATACAAGAAACAGAATGGTTTTAAAAATGAAAGATTGTGTATACCTTGCAACCCCCTCCCCCTACATTCTTCCTCAAAACAATCAATTTTGAATTGACTGAATTTAGTATCTAGACTCTACGTCCACATTTATTGCATCACGGTTCCCACAAAACAACATATATTCCTATATCTTGGATATTGGTTCTGACATTTCAAGAAGTGCTACTTGGTACTTCCATTGGTTCACTTAATCTTCTTTTGAATCTGTTTATGTGCTTACATTTTGATGTCGCCTGGTTATTTGATATAATCTGGTTATTTTTTCTTAGCAGCTATTTACTATTTCAGTGCATCAATTTGTGAAAGTATCCTTCCTCTATCGGTGGAAATCAGTCACCACTATTCCTTTCTTTGGCTATGCAGGCACTGTTGTAAGTAGAAATTTTGTACATACTTCTTGTAGTACACGTCTGCCATGTGCTGAAAATCAGATGTCAAGTTTACAACATAGCTTTCCAACACAATTCAAATGTACAATTGTTCTTCAAAGCAATTATATCTATGTATGTTCATCATGTATAATGTGAGTCTCCCTCCAAAAAAAACCTTGTCAGTATAGGGTATGGAACTGTCAAGCTACACATTTTTGCTAATCTGAAGATATAAAAATATCTCTATTGTTTCATTTTCTTGATCACTAAGAAAATTAAGAATTTTTTTCTTGTGTTCATTTATCACTTAGATTCCCTCTTTATATTTTGTGTCTATCTTTCAGGGATGGAAGAGACTGCTTTTCTTTCTTCTGGTGGCTTATAGATCGGAAGTTCCAAATTGCTATCCACTCAGGGGGAGAAAGATGAAACTTTCTTCTCCCAAATTGTTACCCTCTCCGAAACCCACAGGAGCAGTTCTCCCCTGTTCTCGGGCCTTACTGTGAGTTGGAATTGGCTCAATGGAAGTTAATTTTTCTGCTTAAACCTTATCAGATGTATGTGAGCCAAAGAGATTTTCTCCATTCAGGGCTTCTCTTTAACTTTTGTGAGGTCTTTTGTTCTACATGAATCTCAGCATCACATTAGGTTTACATATGAGCTAAGATTTTAAAATTGATATTGTATTAATATTTTAACTTAATTTGCATAATACATGGTCATTACTATTATGACTATCTGAGATCATGTGTATATTCATATCCTTGTTAATTTGATGTTTACTGTGTTTCCTATACTTTGAATTTTATTTATTAAAGTCATTCCTAAGTGCATTGTGTATTTTTTTGCGGCTCTCAAATTTTCCATTAGATTTCCTATTTAGTGATTCCTGGTATATATGAAGCTATCAATTGAGAACTCTGTTGAATTCTTTTATTGTTTCTAGTAGTGTATTTATGCTCTTATACTTTCTATGTTGACAATTACATTTTATGTTAGTGAAATCTTTTTTGTGTTTCACTTTTCAACTATAACACCCCTTATATATAACTTTTGCATCTTTTATTATATATTTACAATAGTTAGGCCAATAATATCTTTATTATAAACTTTCCTGAAGCTTTTCTAGTAAACATATAGTGTGATGTTTAAGGTTGTGTGTCAACTTGTCTGGGTCCTGGTTCTTAGTCTTTTGGCACTCATAGTGTAGTCATCCCTGTAATGAGTTCTGAAATAATCTTGATCATCTGAAATAAAATTGATTATTATTGCTCTTCTTCATGATGAGATTTTCTGAGTTGCTAATTAATGGAAGAGATCTTCCTTCGGAGTGTGGTCTGCATCTAACATACATTAATGTTGAGGTAAGCCTCTCTTGCTTTTTCGTCACAGCTGGATCCTGCATCCAAGTTGTCTTCTGATCTTTGACTTTTAGGACTTGAATCAGTGGGCTACCATATTGCAATCTGATTCTGAGGGTCCTTAGTTTTGTGAGGGGATGAGTCAGCAGTCTGCCATCCTATCAGCTGACCTTGGATTCATTCACCTCAATGGCTAGGTGTTTGTCATCTGACCTGCAAATGTTGGATTCACCAGTACCTGGTGCTGTGTGACTCAAGTTTTCCAGCCTGACATCTGACACAAGGACACGGACTCATGGGACTTGCAATCATGTGAACCAGTCCCTTGAGAGAAATCCCTCTGTATTTGTACATAAGTAAACTCTTTTGTTTGTTTGTTTGTTTGTTGTTTTTGGGGCATCACTGCTCTCCGGTGGTGGGAGTAGGAGGCCCAGTCCCACTGCTGAAATTGAACCTCTGTCCCAGTGGGCCGCAGTCCCGCGCACAACCGCTACACCACCGGGGCTCTAGGGTTTTCTTCTCTAGAGAAGCCAGACTAGGACACTGAGTAAAGAGTGGTTCAGCCAAAACAAAATGCTAAAAGGTACGCTACTCAATTGCTCTTCAAGTTTGTCTAGTTTTAAAGATACTGGTAAATCTGCTTCCACTAGAAATGAACATGATGCTGATGCATGTCATAAAGTAGTAATATTCATATGTGGACTATCAGCACCCAAAGATCAAGTGCTGGTGAGAAGCAAGAGTATGGGTAATGATATGTTGGATAATTTACTGAAAATTTGACGGGCTAAGTATAAAGAAGCTAGTTGCTTGGTGTTACACTAGGCCAGTGGTCGGCAGACTGTGGCTAATATGTGGCTCTTCCAGTGTGAACCTGTGACTCTGAAGCAACATTGAAAACATTTGAAGGTCATTATTTCAGATCGCAGTGATTTCATTTGT
Source organism: Nesogale talazaci (assembly GCA_004026705.1). Taxonomy (NCBI): domain Eukaryota; kingdom Metazoa; phylum Chordata; class Mammalia; order Afrosoricida; family Tenrecidae; genus Nesogale; species Nesogale talazaci. Next base: position 13,879 of record PVJH01033625.1, on the reverse strand, counting down.
TTGGAAAACATATTTAAGGCCCTTGAGTGATTTTAAAGGGACAGGATTGGCTCTTCGGTCTCAAGAGTTTGCTGACTCCTGCACTAGGCAAAATGATGAAGAAAAAAGATGAACTTAGGATTTAAGAGGTAGAGGTCAGCCTCTACATAAAAGACCTAAAAATTTCCACTTATGCCCTGAAAGAAAGTGTATATCTTATAGCAGCAGAATTAATATGACTAAAAGCCAAACTCAGAGTCTTATAGGAAAAGTGGCTACATTATAATAAGAATTGAACTCCAACCTCACCTGGCATCTGAAGTTAAAGTAAGGGAACTGACAGGGAAGAAATGAGAATCTGAAACTGGGAATGGTTACATTAGAGTAGGTAATCAAGTAGGTGTTACAGTGAACCTCTAAATTGTCTTGAATCACTTCTATCACTTGGGAAATTATCTGGGGCATAGTCTAAGCAAATATCTCATAAGGCATTGCTGAGTGTTCCCAGGAAACACTCCAGCACCTTTTATTGCTTCTAGATTTGTATCTAGACCCAACTCATAGGGAGCCCCCCCATATGAAGAAAATATGTGACCAATAAAATGTCATGCTACATTACAAAAAACTATTTGATTTTTCTAAAATGTATGCAGGAAAAATGCTGAACATATATGAAAACAATAATTAAGGTTGTGAGATAATGGTGCAAAGAATATAAACTTCTATTTCTTTTCCAGCATTAATAATATTGATACATTGAATCATAAGACAAATGGATATTGGATATTGACATAAATTTCAGCTATACTATCAGGCAAAGGAGATGCTTTCTATTATTAAAGGTCTAGGATTGGTTTTATCTGCAATGAATATAGAATTTTTTTAAGCTTAGGGTGAATACAATATTTGAACACAAGATTTTTTATGAATGAATTGCAAACACATGATTTTTTTTCCTTCCCAGGAATGGCTATATAGCCAGATCAGACTTACTTGAGTTGAAAGAACAGGAAGGATTTAGCCCATTCTGAGAGAGGATTTTGTTTGGGCGAAAAATAAGTGTTTTCATAAATTTCTACAGAAAGCTTTCCTGAAGTTAACTATTGACCCTGACCTTACTTGAGGGACTATACTTGATACTTACCTTCACTTGAGATTTCAGATTAGGAAAGTTGATAAATATTCTTAACTCTTAAGTTACTTCTGGGTTGAATTATTTATTATATGTAACAGAAGCCTTCTTTTTAAAAATTAGTGTAATTTTTAAAAGCTGTGGCAAAAACATACACAACAAAGCATTCCCCAGTTCAACAATCTGCACATGTACAATGCATTGTCCTTGATCATACTCTTCATTTTACAACCATTATGCATATCCTTTTCCAAATTATTCCACCACCATTAACATATAATTAATGCCCCTGAGCAAAAACTTTTCCTCCTTCACCCATGGTAACCATTTATCAAATGTTCTCTTTCTTTTTATTTTAGTACTTTTCTCAATATAATATACACATACCACACACTTGCATAGTTAAATCACTTTTAAAAAGAGTGGTCTACACATCACCACAGTCGTGCTAATACTCCTTCCCCTCTTCAGCTCCTCATCCCCCCCACCCTCTCCAGATATTTTCCAATCTTCAATAAATAATTGCATCACTTATTATCTGTATGCATCCACCCCTTCTCTTCTTCATAAAATGGGAAACCTGTCAGAAACAATAAGAAACAAAACCAAAATGAAATGTTAAGGAAAAATAATACTTTAAAGCTTGATGGAATAAAAAAAAACAACAACAATATTTTGAAAGCCAGAGAAGAAGTTGCTGTCATGGAACCAGCAAGAACTATTTGAGCCTAGATAGGTTGAGTCAAATTCAGGTTGAGTCAAAAGGGAGGTCAAATGCCCAACTATCACATTATCTCACAGTTCAATCCACCAGAATCAAGTGTTCAGTCATCTCTGTCTGATAGCAAAGATGTTGGAGTAGTTCACTTGTGGGTACAGGGGAGGCATAATCTGCCTAGAGACTCTGCAGATGGATTTTACTCTCCCACTTTCTTCCAGAGGCTTCTACAAATTGGGTGTTCACAATTCAAGCTTGAATTCTTTCCCCTTTGTCATATTTGGGTGTGTTATCATCATCTTTGGATCGCACCAGCTTGCTAATGTGCTTCTTTGATGTGGACTTCGATGATGCCTCACTGAGATGGCATCTTATTTGGTACAAGCCTTTGAGACCCCCCTAGACGCTGTTATAATTGATATGACATCTGCTTTCTTCCGCACACTTTGCTGTAGCTCCCTTATCTTCAGTGATCTCTTTTTGAAACTGAGTATTACGCAGGGCCGTGTCACAAGAACTAACTGTTCTTGCATTGGGGATAGAATTACTTGGGAGCCCAGAATCTACCTGGGCTGTCATTTTGTCAACTGGTTATGAACTACCTTGGTTTACTTTGATTATCATATTATGACAAAAACAAAAATTAGTAAACAACAACAATAAGGTAAACATTGTCAAACAGCTACTTGTGTGTAAGGAGATTTGCAATGATAACATCAATAATTTATTCAATGGTATAGAATTTAAGGTACTGTTGATATGAGGAGTTTATTCAAGTATAGTCCAGTTGCAATCCAGAAGTTGTTGCTTTGTACATATTGATTTCTTAATTGACTGGGCTCTGTTTGGGTTAGGGAAAATTTTCCTGTATCATTTCTTACTATGGCCGATCCTAAATATATGGTGGTTCTAGGTCCCCTTTCTTTGAAAATCATTTGAGCAAGGGATTCCATGCAAGGTCCAACAACAGTCATTTTCAGTCTTGGAGAGCCATCTGTTGTTTCCTCTCCCCTAAGAGATTTTAGGACTAAGTCCTTCAAAACAAGCAGTTATGAGCTAGGGTCAGTTTAGTTAGTCAGGTTTCCAAGCTGAGTCCTTCTGATGTGGCCCTTGGGGGATGCAATGTTCCCTGTGAGGCCAGCATCTTAGGTCATCATAGTGCTTAGTCCATGGCACAATTCACCGAGGAATGGTAGAAACCTATGTGATTGATTAACTTCACTCAGCTAATGGTTTCTAAGTCCTCCCATCTCATGCAGTGTTTCATACTTTCATCCTTGTTTTTGAGGCACGTGCAGTATTTCATGTGTGTATGTACCATTGTTTCTTTATCCATTCTTCCCCTGTGAGGTATTTGGGCTGTTTCCAGTGTCTTGCTATTGTTCACAGTGCTGCTATGAACATGTGAAAGCATATGTTCATGTGCATTGTGTCTCTTGTTTATTTCTAATAGAGAAATTGCTGGATTGTATGGGATTTCAATTCCCAGATGCTGTAGGTAGCACCATATTGTTTTCTGTAGTGGTTGTGTGTATTTAGAAGGCCATCTACAGTATATTTGAGTCAACATTCGGGATGGTGGTAGCTGGTTTAGTTTGGATTCTAAGAGACTCAAACAGACATAATGGCTGATAGAAATTTATAAACACCCGGTGAAATTACGCTCTGTAATTTCACTGGAGAAGCTGAACAGTGAGTGGCTTTCCCGTTTCTGTCTACCTCACAGAGTAGCCAATGTGTGCTTCCAACTGAACTTCCTGAGCTCACATTTTAAAAAATTGAATTCTTTTGTTTCTGATAGGGATGTGAGAATTGAAGCCCCAGCATTTGACCAAATTAGCCTTCAACCAACAATAGAGACAAAAGTTGATCTATTTTTCACAGCTTGGTTAGAGGAGCTTGCATTTAAGAAGGGCAAGATTATTATATCTGACTTCCAGGAGCACAGCTGGGACCTTATTCTGCAGCATGTTCATAAAAGAAAATTTTCTCTGGTTGACAGCCTGCTTTCTATCCTCCAACCTGCATCTGGCCTCCCCACCTGCGGAGTTTCCAATGCCAAGCCCTCGCTCCTCAGCTAGCTCCAGTTGCTGCCAGTTCTTTTCATTATACTGTCCCTTCCCTTTAGCTGGTAGGACTCTGCTGTGATATTTGAAATTGCCTCCAAACTCAGATTTTCCTAGTTGTGTTTCTTTTCAGAAATGGTCAAAGACCTATGAGTACATGTGAGAACTACTAAGAGCTCTGCTGTTGTCTGCTATTGAGTTTCTTGGTACTCCTATTTGATCCTGTAAGTCAAAGTAGAATTGCCCTGTAGAGTTTTCTAGACTGCAGCTTTATGGGAGAAAAAGGCCAGGTCTTTGTTCTGCTGATAAATTACAAAAACAAACAAGCCATCAAAGAACCCAACTCTTGGCTTTAAGCTCCTGCTTCACATTGGCTTATCAACTCCCACTATCAGAATGATAAAGGGATCTTTTTAAAAATAAGGATCCCTAGAGACTGGTATATACAATTAACCAAAATGAACTGGGGTTGGTGTCTAGGTGTCTTCAGTTTTAGTAAGACTTTTCTGGACGCTTACTTTTTGGAGAGAGAGAGAGAGACGTAAATTAATTTCTTTCTATACCCTTTCTATAATGTTTTCTCCTCTTTTCTCAATTAGAAGGTGAAAAGGACTCACTGAGATGTCTATTTCTGAATAGCTTTTGAGCGAAACCAGAACCAAAGCAGATTAGCCATGCAGTTTTTCTTATTAAATTCAAGGTCAAGGAGGTAATTACTCATTTATTTTCCATAGTATGTGAACACAAAGACATTCTTGTTTGTAGCAGTCTGATGGCATGGAGTGGTATTTTTTCTTTTCTTTTTAAACTCTAAGGGGAAAGCGACTGGACTCAAGTTGCAAAGGCAAATTTCTGCATTCTTCTTGAACCAATTATAACCAAACGCCAGCTACACCTTATTTGAGCAATTTATGACCTAATTTTGCTACTAAAATTAACAGGATAGTCCCAGGTTGTAGAAATCCTGTCTCAATTGATCTTGGCTGAGGCTTGCATGCCTGTTTATACAGGCAGTCTAAGTTATGGAAGGAATCGACTTCTTACTGTAGCTGGAGGAATTTGTATGTCGAAACAGCTGCATATTCAGTCAGTTTTAGGAGAAGATAAGATCAGAAATGTCTTCAGGGACTTAAAAACTTGTGCATGCTGCAAGTCCAGGTGATTGTGATCAAGAATTTTTTGTGAGGAAGGGCTTAGGGTGCATCCACTCTAGATGTTGGTGAGTTTAGTTTTGGTTTGGAAGGGAATAATGTGGTTCAAATATTTTGAAGTGAGAGAAAATTTACATGATATAAAAGGAACAATCGGAGTTGTCCATAAATCCAGTTGTATTTCAAGTAACTTCTTTGTAAGGTTTGGCGAACCTGGGTTGTTCAATGACAGCATTCCCACCTTCCCTGTGGGAGACTTTGACTTGACTCCCCGTCAATATGTATTGTGCACAGCCAATACTCATCCATCTGTCAGTGAGGTTTGTGTATTGCTATCATGCTCAACAGATTTCAGCAGGACTTTCAGACTAAAACAGACTAATGTGAAAAGTTGTGTGTTCTGTTTTTTTGTTTGTTTGTTTGTTTTTGTGGGCATCACTGCCCTCTGGTGGTCGTGGGAGCTACCCAGAATTGCTCCTGAGAGCCGCCACTGGATTTGAACCACCAAGCCTGTGGGCTGCAGTGCCGCACTCAACCACTTATGTCACCAGGACTCAGCCCCAAGTTACCAAGGACTTGAGCTCAGGCATTGTTTTGTGTGAGAGATAGGATATTGTTTAATGGAAAACATGGAGATGGATATATGTCCATTTGAGGGAACTGTAAGCAGTAGTATAGAGGAAAAGACATTGAGGAAAACAAGTGTATTCAAATTTGATCAGGTTTCATCATCAGAAAACAATATACAGAGGAAGGAAAAAGAAGGAATCAGGAGGAGGAATCCAAACAAATCCCACCCACTTGCCTTCTGCACAAAAGCCAAGAATACACATCCAGAGATATGTCCTCTGTCTCCCTTCCCTATCCTCCCCATGGTCAAGTGTATTCAGAGGTTTTTAAATGATTAGTTCAAATAGTAAAGAAGAGGAGTGTTGCTTGCTTCAAACAAAACAAAATGCCACATGCCACACCTATACATATACACTTCATCTTCGGTCCTACAAAAGACCTTTACTAATACAAATCTTCAACTTTAATGATTCTATTCTAAATGGCAATGGAATATGCAATTACTGTATTACCTGGAAATGGCCCTTGGAATATATTCCTTTAGCTTTTGGTTTCAAGTATTAGCCTGAATCTCCTAAAGAGTTTCATGCTTCCTTTCATTAGACAAAAAAATTATTGGTACATGATATTTTGTTCTATGCTTTGAATACTAAGAAAGTTGGAATTGATCTTAGCTACTGATAACCAAAGTTCTTTCAAGCAAGATTTCTAATAATATTCTCTCTCTTCAATTTTCATATGATTTCTAACATTTCTTTTTGATCCATACTTTGATTAATCTGTTTAATATGTGCTTAAATGTATCAAAGTATCTAATTCCTTTTTGGAAACAACTAAGTTAAAACTTTTATGTCTATCCACCTTTTACCAATACAAATGTGTATATCCAACATTTATTCTGTAAATGTTCCAAGTGTTCCAAGTCTGTCCGGAAAAAGATTGGGTATGGTAGAGAAAATAACTTCCGTGAAGTATTTTTGGATTAGCTGCAAACCTAAAGAGGCTACAGTTCAAGTTGGAGAAACATCTGACAGTTAAATAACTGGGATTTCAAGTGTATCTCAAAGTGATATTTAAGACTTCTCAAAAAGATTTGGTTTGATAGTACACAGCAAGAATTTTTCAGCTCTACTTTAAGATGCTGCTGTATTTGGAAATGACATTCATAATGATCTTAATAATATAAAGATCAACAAGTGTAAGACCATATAGCCTATCTGATACTGTATTTTGATGTTGCTAAAGAATTTTTCATGATACTTCTCTTGCTCCCATCCCCCTGCATTTAAGTCAAGAGTACATCCTACTGGCTATATATTTCTAATATGAACTTTCCCCCGCCCTAACCCCCTGCTTTGATGTAAGCCACTATCAATGTTCATCTTAATGTTAGTCTCTCTCTCTCTCTCTCTCATGTCATTGCTCTGGTCTTCATATCATATTAGACACTTTCCCAAAATATAAATCAGATGACCTCAATATTCCTGTTTCAAATGCTCCAATTAATTCTCATCACTAGAACAAAATTTGAACTCCACATCAAGGCTTTTATGGCTTACATGATCTGGCATTCCTACTTACTGACCTCATGTCCTCCCTCTGTCTCTCTTGTGTACAATGCCATTTCTGTTACTCGACACATTATGCTCATTCCTATCTTGGGACCTTATATTTGCTTTCCTTCTGGAGGGGTTTTCCCTTTATTAGAACGGTAATTTTTAATGTCAGGACACTTAGAGAATGATGATGCTGGCACAATGTCCTGGCATAAATAGAGACTATTTCTCATCAGAAGCTACTAGCTTGGGGCTTTGGCTACCCAGGGTTCTGTCCTTTTGGTTCAAAGGTTTGTTAATATAAATGACCCAGTGACATTGCACCAATAAAATCCTTACAAAGCTGTTTCTTTTACATTTTTTCGGATATCAGCTCAAGTGTTTTCTCCTCATATATAGCAAGAGTGGACCCTTCCACTCGTGTCATTATGTTATTCAAATTTATCTTTCTCTTATTGCTATCAGTACTTAAGAAACATAGGATATTTAGCACAAAACTGGGTAGCTAGATCAATAAGCTTTCCCTCTTTGTTGATGGGTTGGTAACTTTGCTTCTGTGAATGTCAAACAAAGACTCAGTCTTACTGAATGACATGCTGGCTGGCTTGTGGTAAGCATACCATGTGCTTGTGGAATAAAGGAGAAGAAGGAAAGCATTAATAATTGAACATAAACGTAAACTTCTTAGTCCTGTTTCAAACTCTGGATATTTTTCTCTGGAGTTGATTAAAGGACCTGGATAGCAATGTAAGAAATCTTTTAACTGATAAAATCATGCTAACCTGAGGGGTTCACAATAAGACACTTAGCTGTGAGAACCCTGGGATTCCTTTCTGAAAATGGAATAAATGTGGGTGATAAGATCTCTGCTGTTCTTTACTGAGGAAAATGTGGGGACTCCATGACTCACCTCCACTGGCCACACATCAGGAAAGAAGAATCTAAATACACACCAGCCCACGGGAGATTTCTATGAGACAGAAGTCAGACACCCTTCTCGTGCCAACCTGCTTTATTCTATTCTGATACCAACTCCTCCTCCCATGAACCTATACTTCTCTTGGGCTTGAACTAGCACTCAACCACCTTGACCACCACTCTTACTAGAATATGAAAGTCATAAAGCAAATCCCAAAATATCGAATCCTAAATACTGGCATTTATTTCCATTTCTTTGTTTAGTTTTGTTTTGTTTTGGGGGCATCACTGTCGTCTGGTGGTAGGAGTAGGAGGCCCAGCCTTGCTGCTGGATTTGAACCTCCAACCCAGTGGGCTGCAGTCCCGCGCACAACCACTATGCCACCAGGGCTCTGCCCCTCCATTTCTTTGTATCGAATATAAGACAATTGACTCTGAAAGTCCAGAGGCTGAAATCCAGAGTGACTGAAGATGACCACCATCAGCATGTCTCAGAATATTAAAAAGCCCAGCTGTGTTTCCCAAACAATCTGTAAAGCTAAAATATAACTAAGCCAAAAACAAGCCAAAGGAGAGATAAATACTTAGCTCTCGACTCCAATATCATTTTGGGATTACTTGTAGAAAAAGGTTAATATTGTTGTCTGGTATTAAAACCATATGAACATTGCGTTTAGCCACAACTGGATTCTGTGACATATTAATCTCCTCTGCAACAGGAATAGGTATTTTGAATATTTATAGCACCAGAAAATTATTGTTTTATCTCTTTTTGTTTTGTTTTCCATGAAGTGACCTGGTCAGATGACTTTCCATGCAACAATCAAATTGTTGCGAGACATAATTTGTGTTATAATATAGTACTTAAAGTTGATTTTCAGCTTTCAAGATGACATTGGAAATTAATAACATGATTTTTAGAAAATTCATACCATCCATTTAAAAATTGATAAATCGGCCTAATGATTATCTCTAAGCAATTTTTCAGAAGGTTACTTTTTGAATAATTTCAAAAAGAAATTTGCTTTGATAAAATATTCACAGCTATTTCCCATAATTTTAGCTTTAAGTGGTCCTCCTCTTTGGATTTCTAAATCATAAAATATTAAGTAAATAATTTAATTTGATATAATTTCCCTATATTTTACATTTTCAAAGTTTACTATATATTGATTTTGAAAAAAGAGAAAACAAATGTAAATTCTAGTTATTTATTCAAATAAGTTACCAATAAAATTGTTTTAAGAATAATATCTTATATAAATGAAAAAGAAAGCACAATATAGGAAATGTTCCATATGCTAAGTAATACAAGTTCTTCACTTTACTAATATTTATGATATGGGGAACTCTGGTGCAAACTCTAGCTATATTGTGTTACTTAATCCCAATAAACTTAATAAGGTAGACAAATTTCTACCATTTTCCACAGTTTATAGGTATCAGTGCTACCTTCTGGTATACCTTGCAGACTCTGTGCTTTTATTTAGTTTCATTATAAAATACTAAGGAACAATGGATGAATCACAAGTAATAAATATTGCTGAATACATGAAAGACTAAGGAAAATTTTCAGAACTCCAAAGGGATAAAAAACAAAATCCAGAGCTTTCCATCAGCTAGGATGCTACAGATACAGTGAGAGCATTTACTGATTGAAGCTCCAAAACTCAGGGTCATCGAGTAAATCTGGGCTCATCGCCAACGTGAGGACAGGATAGAACTTCCCCTGTAGGTTCTCAAGGCTGTAACGCTTTTCAACAGAAGAAAACTCCATTTGTTTCCTGCCCAGCGGCTGGTGGTTTTAAACTGCTGGCCTTAAAAACCAAAATTTTGATATTTAATTGACTCTCCAATAAATCAGAACAAAATCACAGCCATGCAAAAAACAGGGGATTGGAATTAAGACAACTACATGAAACTGGAATCCTCAGAAAAAGAGTAGGGTAGTTAAGAAAGAATAAAAGAAGTCTCTGTGCCTTAATCTGATGGATAGATTTTTAAGATCGCCTGAGGTCTATGTTCCCGAAATGACCACGAAAATCTCACTGCCATCAAGCTGATTCCAGTTTACAATGATCCTGGGGTTTTTGAGACTTACTTTTTCCCAAAGAAAGAAAGCCTTGCCTTTCTGATTTAGCATAACTGGTGGCTTCAACCTGCGGACCTTGCGGTTTGCAGCCCAATGAAGAACCACCCTCCAGGGATCCTCATTTACCACAATCATATGTAAAATAGTCCTTTGTGGAGTATTTAATTATGCCTAAGGAGTTTTCTTCCCTTTTTTCACGGTGTCATCTACCACATTTATTTCTTACCTTTTCTTATGGTGTCTTTTACCACATCCATGGATTTATTTTCAGCATAGGAAAGTAACATATAGACATATCCTTATCTTTTGTCAAGTCTACATAAATTTGTGGAAACACGCTCCCTCTCCCTCCCTATTTGCTTAGTCTTTCATCCACTCATATATCACCATTACTGTCCCAAAATAAGAATACCCTCTGTTCTCCAGACAATGCTAAGTCAAAGATGACTCAAGCTGTTGGGTTTCTGAAACTATGACTGTTCGTGAGAATAGAATACCCTGTCTTTCTCCTGCCAACCTGCTGGTGATTTTGAATTTCCACTATGCAGATAGCTGCCCAAATTGTAACCACTACACCAGCGGGATTCCCACCGTACTGTAGAGTTGTATAAAAATAGCATTTAACTGTATTGTCTTTAAATCTTACCTTTAACACCTCCCAGTGTCTTTCTCTGCTTCCATCTTTCTGTGTGTGTGTGTGTGTGTGTATACTGACCTTCTTATTGTATATTGCCTTCTTCTTCATCCAAGTTAGCATGTTTATACTCTCTACGTTAACATGTGACTTCTCCAGGTCCAGGCTTCTGGATGCATTAGGGTCCGTCCATAAGGGTTCTTCTCAAGGATGTCTCACAGGGAGTAAGAAAAGAGAGAAAGTGTCTCCCAGATCCAAGGAGGAGAAATCAGTATTTCTCAGACTTCTCAGAAGAAGGCCATGACCTCATTGACTGTCACCTGATTCACAGGCTAGAGTCTACCCCTCCATACTTAGTGGTTAAATTGACAATTATATAACTACCACACATTCTCTATGGGGTTGGTATGGTTGCAATTGACTTGATGGCAAAGAGTGGGAGTAATAGTGAAGCATCAAGGGAAGGTGGAAGGAAGGCAGATTTACTGTACCAAAAAAGATGTGATCAGCCTTCAAGTATTTCATGAGGCAGCATGTTATCAGGAAATGATGGCATGAAGGGAGAAATTCAAGCTTCACAGATAGTATTAGCAGAAAATAGGACTTTAAGAATTGACAGACTCCTATCTGAAATATTTTGATATACCGAAGGAGTACTGGAAATACTCCATAGTTCATGGCAATAAATTTATGAGACAGTTGTTTGATCAACCTATTGGAAGAGGTCCATATTTGTGCTATTCCAGAGAAAGGTGACTTAATCAGATATGGATATTATCTAACAATACCTTTACTATCAACATGCAAATAGGATTTTGCTGGTGGTGATAATTTAAAGTGGCTGCAGCACTCACTACATTGACAGATACTTGCCAGGGTTTCAAATTCAATTCATTTGATAACATAGCATGAGGACTATCATGGATGAAAGGATCTTGGCTGATATAGAGCAGATCAGAAAGATGCTTGATTTTAAAAGTTGACAATGAAAAAGCATTCAGATACAGATCGCAACAAACATGGGTTTGTTCCCAAACACTGGGAAAAATGAAAATTTCAGAGCACTTAATTGTGTTCATGATCAACTTTTACATGGATCAAGAGGCATTTGTTCAGGCAGATAAAGGGGACACTGTATATGTGTTTGATATCAGGAAAGGAATGAGTCAGGGTTATATCCTCTCATTATTCTTATTCAATCTATATAATATGCAAATAATCTGAGAAACTGGACTATATGAAAAATAATCCAGATCATTTATAACTTTAAAAATATAAATGAAACAACTCTGTTTACTGAACTGCTAGACTTGAAGCATTTACTCATGAAGATCAAAGAACAGCACCTTCAGTATGAATTACAATTCAACACATAGAAAGTAAAATTTTTCACAATTGGACCAATAAGCAAAATCTTGATGAATGAAAAAAATACTGAATATTTCAATGATTTAGTTTTACTTGGATACAAAGGTACTGGTTCAATGCTCATAGGAGTAGCACTCAAGTAATCAAATGATATTTGCCCATATTTTTACTTGGCAAATATGCTACGCAAGATCTATTTATATGGTTGAAAAGCAAATAGGCCATTTCAAGGATTAAGATATGGCTGATCCCACCCATGTTTTCTTTCCGTTACCTTCATATGTATGTGAAAGCTGGGTAACAAATAAGGAAGACTGATGTATGTGAATTGTAGTGTTGGTGGAGAATGAATATTGAAACACCATGTACTACCAGAAAAATGAACAAATCTGTCTCAGAGGAAGTACAGTCAGAATACTCCTTAAATCAAGGACATGTACTTTTAACATGTTATCAGTAAAAACCAGTCTCTGGAGAAGGGAAATGTGTTACAATACTCACTGCCATCAAGTCAATGCAAACTCATAGTGACCCAGAGGACAAAGCAGAACTGCCCCTGTGAATTTCTTAGTCTGGGAATAGACAGCCTCATCTATCTTCAATGAGGTGGCTGCCGATTGAAGCCCAATGTGCAATTACTAAGCCGCCATAGTTCCCCTGATGGGTGCAAGAGGAAGTTAATAAAAATTTTAAGGAAAACTCTCACTGAGCTCTATTAACACAGTGATGGCTACAATTGGCTTCAAACATTGGACTTATGAGGATGGTGCCACACTGGGCAGTGGCTCACTGTTTTGTATATGGGATCACAATTAGTTTGACCTGGCTAGAATGCACCTAACTACTGAAGCCAGGTCTACAATTCAGCTAAATCAATGTCATCTAGGAGCCATTTAGAAATGACGAATCATGAGGCCAATTTCAGAACTACTGTGTTAGAGTATGCCTTTCTAACAATATTCCATGTGATTTGTTTGGGAAGCAAAGATTGTTTAAACTTCACTTTATATGTACACCAAAAGATATGCATAGAAGGATCATACTAGTTTTTTTTAAGAGATAAAAAGGTGGAAACAAGTGAATTGTATAGTAACTTTGAAATTATTGAATAATTTATGGTATTAATTCACATTGTGAATGTGGCTATTCAACATACATTATATTGATCTAAAATGGAAGTTGCAGCAGAAGAATATAAAGTTGAGAAAGAAATTGTTCTAGGTATCTCTTAGTAATATAAATATATGTAAAAGTAAAAACTCATATCAAAAATGAGAAATATCAAATCAATAATAAAGAGCAACATCAATAGAATAGATTCTGTTCTTTTCCATAGGTTTCTTTTAAGCACACAGGTATTGGTTCATCATTATAATTCACATCTTTTCATACTTCACTTTTGTATTATGTCATTAGTCCCTATTAAATAATATACAAGAAAATGCAAGCATAGCAGAATAAAAGTCAGAACTAATCACTCAGCCATGGTTTGAAAGAAGTCACATACTGTTCCTGTTGAGCACATGGCATAAGGTGCAGTCTGATGCTTTATCGTCACCATTGTTTTCCTGTAAGCAATATTTTCTTTGACAAGGTTAAATAATGTGCCTAGCATGAATTTGGTCTTATTAAAATATTATTTGTCAAAGGAAGTTAAATTGTAAACATTTACCCCAATCATGTCTGGTTTAATAG
>PVJH01033624.1:0-21419 GCA_004026705.1 Nesogale talazaci | reverse complement strand
CACACAGGCCCGTGGACCCCCTGAGACAGGGAGGCCTGCACCTCACACAGGCCCGTGGACCCCCTGAGACAGGGAGGCCTGCACCTCACACAGGCCCGTGGACCCCCTGAGACAGGGAGGCCTGCACCTCACACAGGCCCGTGGACCCCCTGAGACAGGGAGGCCTGTACCTCACACAGGCCCGTGGACCCCCTGAGACAGGGAGGCCTGCACCTCACACAGGCCCGTGGACCCCCTGAGACAGGGAGGCCTGCACCTCACACAGGCCCGTGGACCCCCTGAGACAGGGAGGCCTGCACCTCACACAGTCTGTCCTGGTCACCTGAGCACCTACTATGCTGTTTAGGGTGTTGAATTGGCCAACCAGACCCCAAGTCAAAATCTCAGGCAGACCCCGTGCCCTGTGAGAGCAGAGTGGGGCCCACATTCACACCCTTTCCCAGACCCTGGCAGCACCTGTGCACGTGGCTATGTGGGTCCTATGGTTTCCTGTGGATGCATGTGGCTATGCATGGTTGCATGTGTCGTGTGTGGGCATCTGTGGTTGCATGGGGACATGTGTGACCTCACGGCAAAGGAAGCTGCTGCTCACCTGATCACAGTGGGGAGGAGCCAGTCCATGGGTCCAGTGTGGCCGCCTTGCCGGAGGAGACCGGGCAGTAGCTGGAGACCCAGGAGGTGCAGGGCTGCTGCTGAGGACACCTGAGGCCCCAAGCTGAGGGTGCGGGCAGCAGGGACCTGGGAGGCCGCACGCTGGGTCAGCTCGTGTCACGTAGCGTCACTGTGGCTGCTGGTGACCCAAGACCAGCGTCCTCTACCCAGGCTGCCCTGCGCTGCTCCCTGCACTTCCAGCAGCCGCTTTCTGGGAGCCTGGTCAGCAGGCCTCACTGTGGAGAGACCTGTAATGGGCTCAGATGTTCATCTTTGGGTCAGCCGCTGAGTGGCCACCCTCTGGACTGCCAGGGCCCCCACCTCCATGAGGACCCAGAAGCACAGTGGCCATCTCCCACCCCTGGACCTGCACCTTCCCTGTGCCTGTGTGTCCCCTGCTGGGCTGGGCCAGGTGCGTCCTCCTCCACACGCCAGGCAGGGCCTGCAAGCACGAAAGTGCCAGTCTCTGCGGGCCCTTATTCTGTCCTCCCTGGCCATCTGGACTGAACTGCTGGCCCAGTGCCAGCCAGCATGAGGCAAGCCCTCCTCCTCAGGGGGCCTGAGGGGCGCTGAGCAAGTGTGTCCCTCTGGTAAGAAGACAGTGAGGGCATGGAGACGGTCAAGGCAGGCCTGTCCTCATTTCCTGCCCTTGTCTTTGTGCCCAGAGGAGGCCAACGCCCTCTGCTGCCAAGGAGAGTTACCAGGCCTGTGTGCACAGGAGAGAGGGGGCAGAGGCCAAGGTCCTGGACATCAGGCCCCTCTTCACTGAGATGTGGGGGACAGAGGCAAGGTCACGGTCCCCAGACCTCCATCCCCTAGGCAATAATGGGTGGTGGTCGGGGTCATAGGCCGATGCTGAGCCCCTGTCCCCACACCTCCCCTCACGCAGGCTCTCAGTCTTTTCCTGGAACCAAACTGTCGGCAGTGGGGGAAGGGGGACAGGAGACACCTCCCAACCTACCTCCCACCCACCCAACCGTGTCACCCCATGGCCCTCAATGCTGGAGTGGCCAGAGTCTCCCGGGGGTGGACTCCAGGCAGGGGGACATGGCCACATGGGCGAGGCTTCTGCTCCAGGTGCTAGGGTCAACAGGCAAGGGGTGCGGTGAGGGCTGGCCCAGGGTAGCTGGGAGGAGCTGTCATGAGGACAGGGCCAGGGGCCTCAGAGTCGCTCCCTACAGTGCAGCCAGAGGCCTCCCCCCTGCACGCACACGCACACACACACACACGCGCGCGCGCGCGCCCTGGGAGCCTGTCTGCCAACCGCTGTCCAAGGAGGCTTTCGTTTCGGTGAGCACTGTTCAGAACAGACCGGCACTCTCGGGGGAAGGGTCGCAGGAGCAGGCTGCAAGAGGCCAGCGTGCGGCAAAGGAATAGCAGGCGAACGGCTATTAGAATGATTTTTCATCGTGAATAATAAATTAATGGGATCGTTGGGTGGCACCACGTGGCATCCCTGCAAGTGAGGCTTTGTCTCTCGGAGGGAAGGCGGGTCTGGCCGCAGGAGGAGGAGGGACAATGAGCAAGGCCAGGTGGAGGCTGGTCCGCCTGGGCTGAGGCAGCAGTGCAGCACTGCCCTGGCCAGCCGGGCCCCTCCCCTGTCCCAAGGAGCACTCCTCCTCAGCCAGCAACACAAGCCTCGCTCTCATCTCAGGTGGCGGTGCCCCCAAAGCCTGCAGATCGGCCAGTGGGAGCCCAGCAGGGCAGTCAGCGCCTGGGGACCAGGCCTGGGTGTCCCCTCCTAGTCTCGCTCAGGGACTGCCCATAGCGGGTAGGGGCGGAGAAGGGGACAGCTCCCCAGCCTGCTCAGCTCAGGGGCCACGGCGCGTCTTCCTGCATGCCACACACACAGGGTGAGAGCATGTGACGACGTTCATGTGAGTCTATGTGAGCCTGTACGTGCCTTTGAGTGGGTATGTGCACATTTGAGGGATGTGAGTGTGTGAATCTGTGTGCGGGCATGTGAACAGGTGAGTGTGGCTGGGGTGTGTGACAGGCAGGAGGTGTGTCTGAGTGTGTGCTAGGGAATTGCTAGTGTGGGTGAGTGTGCATGGAGAATCAGTGAGAGATTGCATGAGGATGCGGGCGTGTGCTGCGTGGGGTGTGTAGACTGGTTACGAGGCTGCCCTGCAGTGTGTCGCTGTGTGTGTGATTGTGTGTGAGATGTGAGTGTGCAGGGTGTGCAGTGTGTGGTGGGTATGAATGAGGGAGTGTAGTAAATGTGAGTGCATGTGCCAGGTAGGGTCTGTATGGTTTGTGTGAATGTGTCATGTGTGTAGGTGTGTGAATGTGGGGTGAATATGGGTGTGCATGCAGGGAGCTGTGGAGTGTGTGCTGATGTGTGTGGGTGTGAGGGATGAGTGTGTGCAGGTGTCCTGCTGGAGGTGTGAATGCAGGTGCAGGTGTGTGTGAGTAGGTGAGTGAAGGGATGGGTGGGGGCGTGAGCATGCAGGGTGTGAGGTGTGAATGAGTGTGGGTAGGTGAGTGTGTGAATGGGTGTGTGGGTGTGTGTGGGGGTGTGAATGGAGGACTGTATGCACGGGACATGTGTTTGCACAGGGGAGAGTGAGGCGTGAGTGGGTGTGGGTGTGGTCGCTCCCCATGCTCCGTGGTCTCCCATGGGACTCTTTGTGGTCCGGTTGGCCGTGTGTGCTCCGAGGGATCTTTGTCCCTGCGCCCCTGGTGTCTGGGCCATTAGCACCTTGGAGAAGGCTGCCTAGCCATAGCCCCCGTCATCCCTTTTCTGAGCGTCTCCCCTGCAACTGACAAGTTGTGCTGCAGAGACCCCGAAATGGAGGGGGGGGAAGAATCACAGCAATGGGTCAGCCGAAGCTCCAGGTGCAGACACTCCGGAGAAGCAGCCGCTTCTGTCACAGCAAAGTCCCGGGGCTTCCCTTCCACTTCACGTCACGCAAACCCCTTCCCGCCATGGACGCTGGAGCCACGGACTCTGGAAGAAGGAGCAGCTCTGTCCCCAGGTGCTCCTTCGAAGTGAGTGTGGCGAAAGTCCTCTCCCGTCCTTGAGCCAGGCTGTCAGGTGGGGCCAATCCCTGGAGAAGGGCATCCTGCCTAGAAAATCAGAGGGTCGCTGCACAAAGGAAGGCCTCCCAGCGAAGGATGGATGAAGGACGGGCGGACACAGCAGCGGCATCCCTGGGCTCAGACCTGAGCACGCTCTCTCGGGAGGAGGGCCCAGGGCCGGGCGGTGTTTGGCTCTGCGTTAGACCTGATCCCACGGCAGGGAGCAGCAACAGTGCAGAGACCAAAGATGAGCAAGGGCCAGGAGGGCGAGGAGACAGGGGGGCCACTTCTGCTTCCAGGCACTGAGTATACGTGGAATATTCTGGAAAAAGATAGTGATAGTGGTGCCTATTGGCAGGCAAGGTGGTCAGTGTCATAGGGTTGTGTGATGGTTGGACTTTGTGCCAGCTTGGACCCACAGCCATCTGATAGTAAGCCCTCCATTGTAAGACACGCCTCTCTCTGGGCGCGTGGTCTATCTCATCTCTATCAATAAACATAGAGAACTTGCTCTCTTTCTTTCTGCTGCCTCGGGCCCTGAATCTCATTTTCTAGGACCTGGGCTGGCAGCCTGTCAGGTGGCCTGTCTGCTCTGGGAGCTACTGAAGGCATGTCTGTCTGCCATGTGGCCTGCCGCCCTGAACTGGGAGTCATCAGAGCCTGGCATCTGAACTGCAGATCTGACTACTTCCCCAGCCTGCCTGTTGATTTCTGCTCCTGCTCCCTGGCTCGTAGGCCAGCTACTGGCTGCCGTGGGAGTGTCCCCAACTTAGCACCCGACCCCCAGGCCTGGATTGGACCGAGCATGCCAGTTCTGTGGCTGTGTGAGCCACTTTCTTGATAGAAACTCCGTTCTCACACTTGTAGGGCTGTCACTGGTTTGGTTTCTCTAGAAAACTCAGCCCAGCATGAGTGGCATTAAATACGGGAGTCGTGCTGGTGTGTGTCCTGGGATTGTGAGGGCAGTGGAGGAGCCACAGAGGGGTGTAGGGCTGAGCACTGAGGCTGCATGCTGGCCCCCTGCAGCCCAGAGGAAGGAAGGGCAGGGAAAGTGTTCTGAGATGACAGTGGACTCCCAGGCAGGAGCTGGTGGCCGGTGCTTCAGCTGTGACGCCACCATGGTCAGAGCACTTCACCCATGCCCTCTGTTACATCAGCAGATGCTCACTCAGCACCCCAGGGATGGGCTCCGTCCCCAAACAGACCAGGACCAGCCCCTCTCAGGATATGTTCTGGGCATCTGAGCAGGTGGGCCTTTCCGAAAGGGGGGTGGAGGGTTGGTGCTGGGATTCCTCCGATTCCTCTGCATACCCCATAAACAAAGCAACTTCTCCCAGAGACTGCCCCACCCTCCGTGCCACCCTGACGACAGAGCCCATATTCCAACTTGACCACAGGTATGACCATAATTCCTTACCCCAGGTGGGTGCTGGACCCTGGTCGCAGGTGGACCCCTGAGCCCTGGGCAGGCCCCTTCCCCATCGCTCCTGCCTTGGGGCGGTCAAGGTGGTCGGGACTAGTGCTGTTAACTGCCCACAGCTGGACTCCAGCCCATGGCAGCCATGCTGCATCCAGGCAGCCCCATCTGGTTTGCACCAGTCTGTGTTGTGGCCACTGCACCACCCAGCTCACCACAGCCTCTCTGCCCCATAGCACCACACACAGACATGGGTCCTGATTACATGGCCAAAGCTAGCCAGAGGGGGCAATGTCACAGCACAGTCCATGCGTCCCTTGCTCAATAAGTGACCAGGCCTTTCTTTGTCGGGGAGCCCCGCAGATGCCACAGGCAGGGAGGGGCCAGAGACGACTCCCCCACAGCCCAGGAGGGCACACTGGCAGGTGGGTGGGACAGTCTCTGCTGTCCTCTGGTGGCCTCCTCCCTCCCTCTCCGCTCTGCACAGGGACATCTCCACTGGATGCGTGGCCCACCCAGGCAAGCCAGGATGACCTCATCTCTCTGGTAAAATCTGCGAATGCCATTCTTCAAATAATGTTCCGCTCATCGGTTCCGGGGCTTTCAAGACTGAAAGTCCCACACTCTAAGCTTATGGTCCTCAAAGCGCCCTTTAGGTCCTGGACACCCTTGGGCACCCTGAGGGCCACACTCATGTGTCTGGGCACCCAGATGCTGATGAGAGCCTGCTGCGCTTTGGGCATGGCACCAGTGGTGGCGGGGGACAGGTGACCCGCGGTGGGCAGCGAGGACTGAGTGGGGTAGGGGGGGTCCCAGAGGAGAAGGGTGTGGGGGGAGGGGGGGCTTCTGAGCTGCTGTCTGCAAGCCTCAGGTATGAGGTCCCAGCCAAAGAGGGTCTCCTGGGAGCTACCAAGTGGGCCGTGTGGTCAGTGCTGAGGGCTCTGTCTCTCTGTGTCAGTTTGTTGGTCTCTCTGTCTCTCTATGCCTGCCTGCCTGTCTCTCTGTCTCTGTGTAGGTCTCAGTCTCTCTGGCCCAGAGTCCTCCCATGCCCCTGTACCTGCCCAGCAGCCCACCTGCCTCTTTTTGAGGCTGAGCAGGGGTGGGGGCGCTGGGTTTGGTCTCACTGCACATGGCCGCCTCTCTCATCCGCACTGCAGAACAAAGAGAACAAAAGGAACAAAGGATTCCTGCCTCTCCTTTCTTACAGTCTCCCCTCTCCCTCTCCTGAGGGCCAGTGAGTGGGGGGACAGTCCAGGCCCTGGCCCTTGCATCTGAAAGGCCACAGAGGTTCCCTCAGCTCAGTGTGGTGCCGACGACTCCAGCAGGCCAGTGAGTGGTCAGTAGTGGCCAGCGGGCGGCAGTGGGCATGGGCAGCAGTGGGAGGGTCACCATCAGACCCTGCTCAGCAGTGGGAGCACCGAGTGTGTGCTGAGCCCCTGGGACTCCCTGCTGGTCAGTCCCACCTCGAGTCGCTGCCCAGGAACATCAGGTGCACAGGAACAGCATTTGGGGTGGCGTGGAGGCAGCCCCGACTGGGGAAGGTGCCCACCACGGGTGCCCCAGCCCAGGGTGGTGGAAGAAAGGCCTGGCAGTTGGCTTGATATCACTTGGCCCCTGAAAGCCCTACTGCTCATCGTCTTGTCTGACACACGTGGAGTCCCCGAGTCAGGGTCCACGGGATGGCCTGCTTCTCCGTGCACCCGAATGAAAGCCTGCTCCTCACCCTCTGCCCCACATCTCTCCCTCTCCCGGAACCCCGGGGCTCGAGTCACTGCGGAAGAGACTGCCAGCTGCTCAGTCTCCTGTCCAGGCTGACGCACCAGAAGGTGGAAGCAGGTTCTTGAGAAAGACGTGACCTAGACCGCCCGCCTGCACCTGGAGGACAGCTCACGCCCAGGCTCGAAGCCCCTACGCTGCAGGAGGCCAGCGGGTGAGCAGGGGAGGGCAGAGGTGAAGAGGCGGAGACCTCCTCATGCCGAAGAAGAGGTCAGCGTGAGGCCAGGAGGGCCCTGGAGGAGCAGCTGAGGCAAACGGAAGACACGAGGAAGCCCAAGTGCCGGCAGAGGTGTGGACAGCAGGCGGAGAAGACCAGGTAAGGTACTGCGTGGAACATGGCGAGGCTGGACGGCCGGCCGGACGGATGGGAGGGCCAGGTCAGGGCCTCGGTGCAGTCTGGACGGACTCTGCGACAGACAACAACAAACAGGACGGGCCCGTAGGACTGGATCACAGAGAATGGGCTCCCCTGTTTCAAGGACTCCTGGTGCGGGAGGAAGAAGTCCAAGCTGCACCAGAGGGCCGACGTGCAGCGGGCTCTGGGAATTGACGGGATGTCGATTGAGATGTTTCAACCAACAGAGGCAGCGCTGGAAGCTCTCGTCGTCTATGCCAAGAGGCTGGGAGACAGCGACCGGGCCAGATGCCTGCAAGAGATGCATGTTTGTTTGTTTGTTTGGGGGGGGGGGGGCATCACTGCTCTCCGGTGGTGGGAGTAGGAGGCCCAGCCCCACTGCTGGAACTGACCCTCCGTCCCAGTGGGCCGCAGTCCCGCGCACAACCACTACGCCACCGGGGCTCAGCCGCTCCCTTTTTTTTTTTTAAGTTTTTTTAGGCATCACTGCCCACTGGTGGTGGGAGTAGGAGGCCCAGCCTTTCCTCCTGTGGAGCTGCAATTGAACCAATATCCCAATGGGCCGCAGTCCTGCTCACCACCACTACGCCAGTGGGGCTCAGCCTGAGATGCATGTTTGTACCCATTCTGATGGAATATGGAAATGATCGAACATATCACCAATGACACATGCAAGAAAAGTTTTACTGAACATCATATTTTTTTAATTTTTTTTTATTTTGTGGGCATCACTGCCTCTGGTGGTCGTGGGCACCACCCAGTGCCCCTGAGAGCCACTGCTGGATTTGAACCGTCAAGCCCCCAGGCCACAGTTCCGCACTCAACCACTTACGCCACCGGGGCTCAGCCCCCTGAACATCATATTTTGAAGTCTGCATTGCTGCAGCAGTACGAAAACCCCAAGGGAATTCCCCCAAATTTAAGCCGGATTCAGAAGAGGATGTGAAATGAGGGAGTGCTCTGCTGACTTCAAATGGCTCTTGTCTGAAAGCAGAGAGCGTCATCACACAGATGCCGGCCTGTGTTTCCCTGGCTAGGCTCATGTGTGGACCATAGCAAACCACAGGTAACACTGCAGCAATCCATGTGAGTGCCAGAACACGTCATTGTCCTCACGTGGAACCTGTACACAGACCAAGAGCTAGTCCATGGAGCAGAACAAGCGGATCCCGACTGGGTGAAAGCCGGGGCACATGTGCATTACAATGTCTTTTCCTCGGATCACGGCCTGAACGTGGGTGGGGCTCCGAGGAGCTGACCTGTCTCGCCAGGAAGGCAGGGCACCAGTTAGGAGGGAGGCTCATCCACATTCTGTGAGGACACGGCCCTGCTGCCGCAGACAGAGCGCTGAGCGGCAGTGAGAAGCAGAGACCTCTGCCATGGAGTGCGGCCACACCTCCACACTGAGGGACAGGGACCCTCACAACAGGGCCCAGAGCACATCGTGTGCATGGAGAAGACACGGCAGTCATGTACTGGGATCCGCCATCAAGGGCGTGGACACTGCACTCAGGAAGGATGGGCGGAGCAGGCAGGCCTCGGGGAGCGAGTGGGGCAACGACGTCATGAGTTCAAGGGGCGGCGTGCATGGGGACGTGTCTGAATTGCTGGATGTACAAACCATGCCCTGCTCTGGAAACTTGACTCAACTCATAAGAAAAAGTTGAGAATGCTGAGCAGCTGCCGAGGAAACTGCAGTCAGGTGCAGCTGGGGAAGCAGCATCTGGGGTGCGGGGGGCTGTCTGTGTGCTCTCATTACCTAATGCTTTACGGGTTTAAACAATTCCTGAAAAAATGCACTTTGATTAACCCTTTATACTTTCTCTCTGCGTTATGGGTGCCTGAGGAGAAGCCTTGGCTGCAGGCGTTTGGCTCTACCACTCCACCCGCTCCCCCCCCCACACACACACACATGCACACGCAGGCACACGCACTGGAGCACGCTTCCTCATGCACACACACTTGCAGGTGCTACAGAGAGGACCACAAGGATGGCAGCTGAGGGGGAGCGAGCAGGAGGCCACCGAGGAGGCAGCGGGGTGCAGTCTGCAGGGTAGCAGAGGCCCGAGGGACAGCTGCCGACCAGGTGCTCTGCAGTGTGCTGCTGTTTGGGGAGAGTGGCTTCAAGGTGTCTGGAGCTGCACGGTGTCTGTCCTCCGCCTTGGGGCCAGCTGGCTGAGCTGGCCAGGAGCGCTGCGTGGGCCTATCCCTGAGGCACCCCGAGGCTGTGCCAGGAGGTCCTTGGAGCTGCTCAGAAGAGGGTGAGCCCCCAGGGAGGCACAGACACCCTCCCCTGGGTTCCCCACCCCCACACTCACCTCCAAGGGCAGTGAAGGGCAGCTCCATAGCGGTTGTGAGTGCACACCTGAAGTCCTGAGCCACGCAGACGAGAACGGTCCCCCCACAGCAACACGGAAAGGCCGGACCCCGCCATCCTCCCCAGTCCCAGGCGTAGACACAGGCTTGCCCCCATGCCCCAACTCTCCCTACCAGGACAACCCTCAGCCCGCCAGAAAGCCCTCCATCACCATGCCTGTAATTGCCAAGAATCAATTAGCAAATTGCATGCAACTAATCAGCATCCTTTTTGTTTTATATCAATTAACAGAGTAATTTAAAAAAGCCATCTTCTCCATGGCTGCCCCTTGGGCCTGGACGAACCTCATTAGTGACGCTGCTGCTCCTCTCCTGCGCCAGGGAAGCGGGGGGGCGGGGCTGGGCAGGGCGAGGGCAGGGGTCCCCCAGAGCAGCCAGATGGCCCCTGGCCTGGGATGGAGGGGGAGTAGACAGCACTGGGGCAGGGCTCTGTCCACTGCCGGGCCGCCCCAGCCTGTCTTCCTGAAGCAGCCTGGAGACCCCCTGCCTACCTGCCCTAGATCTCAGCCTTGGCTCTGAGAAGAATAAGGCTGATGGTGGGGTCCCAGTGGCCTCCTTGGAGTGCAGACCGGCCCAGTTCTCCTTCTGTAAGTGTGTGGGGCCATTCAAGGCCCCACAAGGGTGAGAGCAAGGCCTTTGGGTCCAGAGGTAGAGTGACGCCAAGGCTGGCCGCTGCTAGGCCTCCGGACTCCTGCAGGTGGGCTTGACTGAAGCAACACAGCACATAGTAGGCAGTCAGGCAGCCACAGATGTTCTAGGGACAGGAGAGCGCCCACCCCACTCCCAGTGGAGCCGGGGCCCTGACTGGCATCCAGGGTGTCCTGCTTGCTGGGCTGGGCTCCCCTCCTGCTAAGGGCGAGGTTGCCTGTGGGTTGTGGGGGGCTTTTTTTCTCCCTCATGAGGTCTTCCAGCAGGGAAAAAGTCTGCACGTGTACGCGCGCATGGCCTGAGCTTGCAAATGCCAGGCCCAAAGATGTCTGGCTATAGGTGCACACAGGTTGCACAGCTATGCAGGAACACCCAGCCCAGAGAGAGACTGCCCTGGGGCTCACTGCCCCCAATTCCATGTCCCCCGGTGGGCTGCTGTGTGGGAAGGAGGCAGCTGTGGCCAGTTGTCAGCCTTGGAAAACCCCTGCAGCACCCAGGCCCCTGGGTGACTTGGCTGGTGCTGCCTGCAGGCCTTCTGGGGCCCTTAGGGAGACAGGTTGGAGGTAGAGTGCTCTGGGGCCTTCGTGTAGTGCTGACCAAGCCCCAGGGTCCTGTGAAGTCTCAACGAGCGGCCAGTGAGCAGAGGGGTGGGCCTTCTGCTAGCCGGACACGTCGACCGTGGTGTCGAACTTTCGGAAAGGAAAAAGCTGCCCAGTCTGTTGTCTTTGGGCTCCTACTGGTCCATTGTCTCCGTCCAGCACAGGGACCTTCACTATGGGACAAAGCGTTTCTTGAAGAGCCTGGAGCAGTCATACCAAGCAGGGGTTCGGACAGCACGGCCTGACTGAGGGGGCTTTTGAGGGAGGCAAGAGCTGAGCTGGGAGGAATCTGGGTGAGGCTGAGGGGCAGAGCTGGCAGCAGCCTGGCTCAGGTGCGTGGCCCCCGGGAAGGTCAGTGCGGGCCAGCGAGGTGGCCCTCAGATGGCTTCACCAGGGTCCTGCCTGCCGCAGCCTCCCCACTCTGTGTGCCCCAGTGTGTCTCTCTGTTGTCCGTCTGGGTTGGCCTTTCCCCTTTGCGAGGTCTATTGAGGGAGAAGAGGGAGGATCCAGACAACTCACTGCTGTGTGCTCTGCTCTGGGGTGTATTCCTGGATGGGCAGTCAGCACCAGGGTATCTCTCCCGAAAGCGGCCACAGCCCAGGAGCTGTCCCTGCCGACCACACCCCTGCGCCCACCTGACGTTACTTCCAGCGGCTGTGCACCTCAAAGCCTGTGGGACGTCCGTGGGAGATGGATTTAAAGGCCATGGGGCCTCCCGCCCTGTGCTGGTGGCCCCTGGGATGTGGCCCTGTGTGCCTGCTTTCTTCCACCAGCACGCGGCTTTCTGTGTGCATCTGAGTCCCGGCAAGCATCAGCACCCCCACTCCCACCTCTCTGACGCGTGACCACCCCATGCGTGTCCATGGTTCTGGCTGTGGTCCGGGGGCTGTGTCCACCTCTGTCATTGCGAAGGGCATTTTAACACCTGTGGGGATAGTTTGCACAGCTGGATGGCGTGGGACCCCCACGTGACATCATGAGGGCCCGTTTCCCAGGGGCTCATCTCGTATGGTCCTATCAGTGTTGCGCAGGCCTGTGGCTTCTCTTCCTCCGGGCCATTGTGGCCATTTTCAATACAGCAGTCCTAGTGGGTAAGCTTGGGATAATGTACAGGCGCTCATTTTTTTTATTTTGACAACAGTTTTACCTGCAGAACACTCCATTGATGGTGTTAGATCCAGCAAATAAACAATAATAATACTATGCAATATAATGAGTTCCCAGGGGCTACAGTGGGGAAGGGAAGGAATAAAGGGGAGCCGATATCAAAGAGTTCAAGAAGAAAGAAAATGTAGTGAAAGTGGGGGTGGTAGTATTCGTTCAATTATGCTAGATCTAGTTAAAATGTGGATTGTTGTAAGACCCCCCCCCCATCTAAATAAAATAAAGCTGGCTTCATCGCCCCACCATCAGACTGATCCGACTCCTGGCAGCCCCTGCCGGTCAACCCCAGAAGGCTGCCATTGTGCAACCAGTGCAGGTTAAGCGCCCCTTACACCCACACGCTGCCCCCACTGGCAGTGGCTCAGAGAAGAGTGCTGGCACCTGAGGGGCGGCTCTGCGATGTGCTGCAGCCTCTGGGCCACAGCGGTGGGCGTGGGCGTGGTGTGGGTTGGGTCTGGCATCTTCAAGGGAAGCAGGCGCCAGTTCTTCCTCTCGGGAGCAGGGTGGATCCGACTGCTGACCCTTCAGAGAGCCATGAGCACATAGCCAGCAGCCACCGATGCCTGGCCATGCCCGGAGCACCCACTGGACGGCGGTCCATGCCTGTGTCTGTCTCTCTTGCTCCGGGGAGCAGAATCTGTGAACCTGTTAGAAGACTGTGATGTGACCCTCAGGCCTTGTTCTCCTCTCACTGGCTCTAGGGACCGTGTGTGTGTGTGTGTGATCAGTCTGACTTCTCCCCATGGGACGGCCAGTCTCAGCACCAGCATCCAGGAGCCCAGCATCTCAATAGCCCCTGGCACTGCCTCCGCCCACCACACACATGGGCAGCGTCCCTGGCAGCCATCGCAGTGTCACAGAGTCGGTGACTAAATAACAGACCTGTCTTCTCACGTTGTGCTGGAAGCCAGGGGCCAGAAAGCAAAGTGTCAGTCAGCCAACTTGGGGAGGGGCTGTCTCCGCTCCGCTGCTTGCGTGGGGTCTGCGGCCTCTCTCCTCCAGAATGCCCTCATGCTGACCATACATCTGCAAGGACCTCCCGAGAGCCGTGGTCAGGGGCTAGGACTTTACGCAGACTTTGGGGACACTGTTGGATTTATATAAAAGCAATCGGGGGCTCTGGTCTCTGCTCTCCACTCTGTCCTATCAGCAGCCTCTACCCCTACACCACAGTCTCACCGCTCGCTGCTTGACCGCCAGCTGCCAGAGCCTCCAACTCAAGCCCCAGGGACCACATGCACCCTCATGCCTGTCTCTCGGGGCCTGACGGCCACCTGCCAGGTGTCTGAGATGCTGGAAGCTGTGCCATCAGCCTGGTGGACTTGTTTCAGCCCCCAGAGACAGACAGGTAAGAGAGATGAGCATGTCCTTTCCTGCATGAGCTACTGAAAGTCCTCTGGGCCCCAACAGAACACTGGGTGGCTGAGACCGCTGGAGCAGGACATCTGTCTGCTGAAGGAAGAGTCGGCCGTTGGGGATGTCTTCTGTGACTGGCAGCCCGACACGGTCACTGCAATGATGGAGTGGAGCATGCAGTGACCATAAGGACCAGGTGGAGTCTGCAGCACCTTCCCCTGCACCTCAGCCTCTGAGCTCAGGTCCATGGGGTGTGCCCCCCTCTCTGTGTGCCTGTCTCCATGATAGTCCCAGCATATGAGATCAGTCTCTCTCTTGCGCACACACACACACACACGCATGCACACGCATGCACATACACACCCTCATGCTGGGCCATTGTTGTTTGGGATCTAGGGACAAAGATGCTACCCCCCCCACTCCCTCCAAGTTCAGAACACCCCCAGCACCCTGCAGTCTCTCACTCCAGGTGGGTGCGGAAGCGGAGATGGGGTGGGGGGGTGGGGGGTGCAGCAGACAGACTTGCCTCCAGAACTTGCTGCAGTCTCTGCTGCTTTATAAGACCTGGGGGTGACCTCTGTGTGTCCATCACCCCACCGCCAAGGACAGCTCCACCTGTGTCTCTGGCCAGGCTGCCTTTTCCTTCTGCCCTCTCTCCCTTTCCTGTCCTGCCCCTCTACCCCAGCTGCCCTCTGCACACTTGACCCTGCCTCATAGACCAGGGCCTGACCTCACCTGTGCCTCCTTCCTGCTCTGACAGGGCTCACTCTGATGACTCCCCACACCACCTGCCTGTGCAATGGCCCTTCCCCAGGCGGTGGACCCCTCCCTGTCTCCCCAGTGGGCTTCAAAGACCGAGCTGCCTAAGACAGAGACCCCGCACGGACTCTCTGGTTGGCACCGGGGGAGGGGGGCAGGAGACCCCATGACTTGAGACAGTTCCCTCGCCTCCCACAGAGAGGGCACTATCCTGTGAGCCCCTCCAGCTTCCCCTCCCTCCCAGCTTCCCCTCCCCCCTCCCAGCAACAATGCCACTTCCTCCTCCACTCGGGCGAAGACTCTTTGGTGGGGGCGGTTTTTGCTGTCCCACTCTGTGACATCATAATAGGCTGCTGTCCCCAGAACAAAAGCCTTTCGGAGATGGTGCGGCGACACGTCCTATTTATGTCGTCACCGACTAGACAGTCGTGGGGGGCGGAGGGGGCAGCATCTGTACCCGCAGAAGAACAATCCCTCTGGTGCCGCTTTATTCCCGCAGCCACGCAAATTAGGCCCTGCTTGGCGGGGGGTGGGAGTGCGGGTGCAGGTGGATCCACACAAACCCATTGAAATGCAAAGCATGGAGGCCACCCTGTGCCCCACCAAGGAGGGTGCTGGCCCCTCATCTCCCACCCCTGCAGCCTGGGCCGTGACTGGGGCTCAGAGGCAGGGGAGATTGGCGGGGACACTCGGCGCCCCAGGATGTGCAAGAGGGCGCACTTAGCAAGCCTCTTCTTCCCCACAGCACCCACAAGAACTGCTTCTGGGGTTGTCCTCTGACACTAACTCCCCCACCCCAATCTGGGCGGCAGGGTGGCCTGCTGGGAAAGGTCAGAGCTGCTCACACCTCCCCCCCACCCCCGTGCAGGTGGCCGGGGGGTGGCCACTCGGAGGCCCCTGCAGGAAGGGTTGGTCTCAGGGAGGCTATTGGGGTGCCGCCGGTGTGAATCCTCAGCTGTCACACTTCGGTACCTAGGGAGAACTATTCTCTGCCAACTCAGGTGTTTCTCTGAGGCCGCTGAGAATGGAGCCTGGCACAGGACAAGCGGACCAGGCCTGTGAATGTGTGCGCGCGCGTGCATGTACATGGGTACGTTGTGTGAGTGTGAATGGGTGTGAACAAGTGAGTGTGTTTGTGTGGGTGATGAAGGGGTGCCCGCTGAGGCCGATGGCCTGGAGAGCCTTGGCCCACTCGCGACAAATCACGCCACCGCGGCATCTGGCCCACCTCCCCATCAGTCAGGGCACTCACTGTGCTGCTGTGCAAAGGTCGATAGGGTCATCGATAAGACAGATTTGAGGGGAGCTTCCACACTGACTAAGACTGACCAGGAAGAAATGCCTGGTGAGCTACCTCCCCCCCCAACCAAATCAACCTGAGGCCCAACTACAATAGATGGAGCAGGCCAGTGCTGGAGGGAGAGCAGGAAACCCAGAAACAAACCCACCACTGACACACTGCAGGTCTCTGACAAGGGCCAAGACACACTCGCTGGCAAAGAGTCTCTTCAACAAGTGGGGCCACCACAGCTGGACTTGTAGCTGCGGAAGAATGAGACAGGACACTCGCCTCACCCCACTTACAAAAGGAGTCCAGGTGCCTTAAAGAGCTAGCTGCCAACCCTAGAACTGGAATGACCATCCATGAGAAAAGAGGGACAAACTTTGGGGCAGAAACACACCACCAGATGTAACAAAACACACACACACAGCAGAAGACAAACCGGAGGACTGGGATCTTCTACAATATGACATTATATGGGCCAGAGAACTTCATCCGAGAACCCACAGACCGGGAAGAAAATTCCTCTCCGTTAGACAAGAGGTTCATGTCAACAATCTGTTGAAACCTACCACACCTGCACAAGACAGAGACTAATCCCGCATTTGAAAATGGGCACCAGGTCTCCAGAGATGTCAAGCAGCCCAACACAGACACACAGAGAGACACACAGACACACACACACAGAGATACACACAGACACAGAGATACACACACAGACACACACAGAGAGACACACAGACACACACACAGAGATACACACAGACACAGAGATACACACATAGACACACACAGAGAGACACACAGACACACACACACAGAGAGACACACACAGAGAGACACACACAGACTCAAACTGCACAGTGGCTGCAGCCATGGTGCCGGACACGGCAGCATTCCGTCCACTTGCACGCAGGTCCCAATAGTTAGAAGGGATATGGTGGCCGCTAACAACAAGGGCATAGCCATGTGAGAGGCCACCGCTGACGGAGGCTGGGGACAGAGACACGGGCACCTGGAACGGCCAGTGCTCTCTCTGCAGCTTCTCACGCATCTATCACCACCACCCCTCCTGGCAGCACAAGCGGTGCCAGCCACCAGGAGGGCATAGGGTGGGTGAGGTTTTGCCACCAGGAGCAGGGGTTTGGTAGCTGCGATCCCAGCATCCTCTCCTCTCATGTTCAAGGGTCTAAGGACACCATAGCCGTGACAGCGGCTTTTAATCCCTGTGGGTGGGAAGAGGGAAGCCAATCAAGAGAGGACACGGTCCCTGGTGTGGGGTTGTCACTGCCCCGGCTCATTCATTCACAACAGCCCGGAGAGCTCCACCAGTCTGCGAGAGGCCCTGGGCCATCCCGTCTCAGGACTCCCTCAGTGGGCCCGGCCTCGGTGCCCAGGAAGCAGGACCCTCTTCCACAGTGGGGTCAGCAGCAGCCTCATTCTCTGCTGCAGCAGTTGCTGGAATATTCTATTCACAGGGTGCACAGCTGTGCCAGATGGGGTGGGGGGGCGGTCACAGTGCACACCCTCGCAGTTTTAACCGGCAGCACTGCAGCTCATCTCAGTGAGTTGGCATTAGTTTCTTGGGTAGGCCACGTCACAGGGGGACCCCTGAGGATCCGGCTCTACAGCCTGGGCCCAGGCAAGGGTCCCCTGAGTGGCCCCAGGTCCTGCAGGAGTCCCCTGTCCAGCTCCTCCCCACTGTGTGCCGCCTCTCCCAGTATCCGCAGGGCCCACGGGGGCTCCAGGAGAAAGTGACTCAGCGTGAGGGAATGCTGGCCCACAGTCCTGGACACCCCATTTTTGCCTCTGGAAGTTGGTAGCCCCCAGAAGCTGCCTCTTCTCTTTCCCTCAAAGCTTCAGTGACACCAAAGGAAGCCCAGAGGCCAGTGCCTGGCTCTAATCCCTAGAGGCTGAGTCCCTGCAGCCTCCAGGCGGCTCCAGCACCACAGAAGGACACACTGCCCGGTCCTGCCCTCCCTCCAGAATTAAATGGGCCCATGGGCAGCTTTCAGAAGTAAACCACCAGACCTATCTTCCTTGGGCACTGAAAGCTCTGTAGGAACCTCTCTGCAGGTTAGCGACACACAAAGCTGCCCGGGAGACAGACTGAGGCTGCCGGCTGGCATGAACCCTGTCAGCCCAGACACAAACGGCTGTGCTGGCAGCAAGTGAGTGGCCACCGTCCACAGCCTGTGCCCCTGGGACGGCCCCGCCCTTGACCTTCACCCAGCCAGAGACTGGAGCCCCACCAGGAGGCGGTATTTATAGGGGCTGTGACTCGACCCGCAGCCCCGGAGGTACATGGTCATTAAAAGGGGACACAAGTCCTGAGAGCATACTTTTGGTGAGAGCCAGGCCGGCTGGGCGGCCACCCTTGTGGGAATGAGTGGCCCGAACCAGCAGTGTCTGAGGTGCCCAGGGTGTGCCCAAAAGAGCTGTGAAGTCCTAACTCAGGTCCCAGACAAAGTGACCTGGTTAGGAAAAGGCCCTCTGCAGAAGTGATCTTCCAGTGTCTCCTGGGGGTCCTGTGGGACAGGGACGGTGAGCTGTCCTGCAGAAGACCCAGAAATCCAAGGGAACACAGCCATGTGACCGCAGAGACAAAGAGGCTGGGGTGGGGTGGGGGAGCTCAGCCCTGTCCCCATTTATGGCAGGACACTGACCGCTGCTTCCACAGGTGACTAGGGGTCACCTGGCCAAAGACCAGCCCACGCTCTGGAGATGGCCAGTCCTTGGCCGTTGGTTGGCACAGAGTTCTGCCCAGTGTGAGACAGCTGCTGCCCCTGCTAGGGAGATGAGGATGGGGGAGGTGTGGGAAGACCGGCCCTGCTTAGAAGCTTAAGCCAAGTGCCCAGGCCATGGATTACCCATCAGCCCTGTCCTGGGATCCAGGTGACAATGGCCAGCCCCCTAAACAGATACCACACAGGGTGGGCCCACCAGGAATGGAGAGGGTCTAGGCTAGGGCCACCTCCCAATCCCCTGGGCCCACCACCACACCAGGATGCCCTCTAGTCGTCCCCCTCCCTCTCTGTCCACTCTGGATGGCTGGAGATGAGCAGGCTCGACGGCCCCCACATGGCCTTCTGGGACAGTGGGGGGAGTCCCTGCACTAGCACCCCAGGCTGGCATGCACGTGCTGCTCCCACGAGCCCCCCCCACCTCTATCCCCCACCGCCCATGAACCCTGTCCCCACGTCCGGGTCCTGGCAGCCCCCTCTGGGTGCTTGTGAACGCAGCCCAGGCAGCAGGGCGGGGTCTCTCCCCCACCCTCCCTGCAGCGAGCAGTGCCCATCCACCGGGGATGCGCTCTCCCTCTTCATGAATATTGATTAGAGACGCCGTCATTACCGCGCTGCAATTAGAACCCGTGTAACCACGGGGCGCCAGGCGCGCAGGGCCCGGGAAGGGGGCGGGCGCAGCTCGGCCGGCTCCGCGGTGAGGCAGCGCCATGTTTGCTTTGCATTCCGGAAGCCAGTAAAGATGGGCACCCACAGTTTAGCAGAACGCAGCGGGGGGACGGGCGGCCTCGCCTAAGCGCCCTCATTTCCCTCGACCTGTTTTCCAAATGACCAGAGCCATCCATCCAGGTGGGGCAGGGAGGGCGAGCCCTCCTGGAAGTGGCCCCACAGCCCCGCAACCGCACCGAGAGTCTTTCACGAGGCGGACCACGTCGGGTTAGGCGCTGCCTGCCAGCCTCAAGGTGGGCAAGGGACTTCGGGAAAGGCAGGGAGCCCAGGCTTTGGGAGCCCCCAAGAACACACAGGGAAAGTAGCCAGGGCTGCCTGGTTTGCCCTGGCCCCGTGGAGCGCCCTCCAGGGACAGGGCTACATTCCTGCCAGAGTCCAGCTGGGAGGACAGGACTGGCCGCTCGCTGGGGCACTAGGCCCTCTGTGGAGCTGAGTGGACTCCAGGTGAGAGGTGGGTAGTGAGAAGCGGAATATGGAGGGACCGGGCGGGAGGAGCCATCCGCTCCAAGGGGCTGAGAGGTCCTGGTAGAGGCAGACTGGTGCCTGAGGACTCATATGCCAGCTCTCCCTCCTGATCCCCTGCTCCCCCTGCCCATTCTCCCACCTGGGGTGGGGGTGGGTTGAAGGGAAGATGGAGGGGGTGGAAACAGGGAAGGGAAAGAAGTCTATACCACAGGTCTCTCCCTGGGGTCCACCCACCTCAAGAACACCCTCCCCTGATCCCATCCCTCAGGAAACCCTTCCCACCCACGTGGCCCCACCTGCATCTCTCCAACTTGCAGCCTCTCCTGCCACAGGGATTGGGCAGCTTCCCCTTCCCCCCCCCACCCCCCGCAGTGTGTCAGGAAGAAACAGCGGGGAGAGCTTGGGGGCCCCACTTGGCTTCAGATGGTATGAGAGTCACAGAATTTGTTGTCAATCTGGAGATATGTAAACCTGTAGGGGTGGTGTCCAAGCTGTCAATCAGGTCAGCCTGAGGGTTCTTCCTTTTCATAAGGCCCCACCCTGAATGTCCCCCACCCCCTCTTTTCCTTCTCCTCACTGCTTCGGGGTGCTGGTGCCATGCTGTGTTTCTACCCACCTTGGGTCCACACAGCTCTGCACCCACCAGGCTGCAATCTGTCTGCAGTGTGCATCCCTTCTGAAGAGGGACTGATGGACTAGCATATCTGACTAACAGGCTCGAGGTGGACTGCACTGGCACGTTTCCTTGACACATGACTAAGTCTTGATATGAAGCATATGTGTGTGTGTGTGTGTGTGTGTGTGTGTGTGCATCTTTCTTATACATCTGAGTGTCACTCAATTAGTTTTTCTAGCCAACCCGGCCTAACACGGATGGGGATAGGCCCTGCCTTTTCCCCATCCAACCCTGATCCCAACCCTCCACACACCTGACTGGAAACCCCCACCCAGATCACAGCCCCCTGCCCTGACCCTAGTCCCCCCATATCTGTAGCCTCTGCCCTGCTGGCAGACCCATCTGACCAACAAATTCCTCCCTTGCACTGCTCCCCTGGCCTTTCCTGGGCGGAATCCTGCTGCGGTGTTAGGCAAAAGCTCCCCTCCCCCGCTCTGGGGAGGGCTCTCCCTCAAGCTGCTCCAGCCCTGTAGCATGGGCCACGAGAGTTGCTCTCCTCCCCTGGCAGAAGCCTGCTGGGGGACCTCACTCTGAGTGGGATTAACTTCTCAGGACAGAGTCCCACAGAGCTATTTGTGGTGATGGATCAGTGGGGTGGCCTGGGGCAAGGGCATTAAGAAGAGACTAATTCCTCAGGGGCAGCAGGCCAGGGTTATGAACTGGAGGCCACCCTGTCCCCCTGCTGGCCACCAGCTGCTGGCACTAAGTAAGACTGCCTTTGCCTGGCCAGCTGCCCATCCCGCCCACACCACCTCCCAGCAGGCCGTCTCACAGCTCAGAGCCAAGGGGAAGTGGGAGGCCTGGGGCTCCTGTGGTGGCCCTCGGTGGGCCACAGTTGCCATGGTCAGTGAGATCTGTGCTGGGGTCTCCCCATAGAACCACCTTGAGCTCCTTGGGCCCCTAATTGGACTGGTGTCCCCACTGTCAGCTGGGGTTGAGGTGGGGTCCTTTGTCTCTGAGCTCCTGCCTCCCACACTTCTCCTCTGTGTGCCTCTCTGGGGACGACCATGCCCCTCAAACCAGCTCAGTCACAGTTGGGGGCTGAGGACTTCATGTGGCTTTGGGGGAGATAGGTCAACCCACAGCAGCATGGAAAGTCGGGCTTTGGCCTTAGGTAAATGCATAAAGGACTCCACGCGCCTCCATTAAGGGAAGCCGATTGACACACGTGTCACCATCCACAGAGAGGGATGGGCCACACTGCACCGGGCCACCCCGAGGGTTAGGGCACACCTGTTCCGTCTGTCTTCAGGCCTTCTTTGCAGGCCCTGGCTGCGCTGAAGGGTCCCACATTCATGGACCTGACTTTGCATCTGGCCAGTGAGGAGGTGACACAGCTTCCCTGTGGGTCTCACTCAGCTGGGGGGGTCACAGCTTCCCTGTGGGTCTCACTCAGCTGGG